>CAJHQQ010001717.1:0-85219 GCA_905132885.1 Moricandia moricandioides
TCCACAATCATCTTCTGTTGTCCCACTAAAACTCTGTCAAACCATTGCTTCAATCTTGCTTTCTTGACCTTCTGGAGGAGGATTCTGGTAGTAGGAAGATCCATAAGTCATGTTGTTGTTGAAGGGCCTTCGCTGTGAATTCTGAATAAAGTTACTCCTTTGACCAGTACCATAGGAGTTCTTGTTGAAGAGTGGATTCCCTTGTCTCTGGAAACCATTCCCATCAATGTAGTTTACATCCTCTTCTTCAATCTCATCTTCTCCAGACTCAATTGCTCCTACTTCTGGGAAAGAAACATGCTTGTTGAAAAATTTCTGAACACTATCATGTTTTGCCTTGACCTCTTCAATCTGCTCCTTGCTCACAGCTGGAGCTGATTTCCTTCTCTCAAAATCTGTGTTCTTGGTGCTGCCGCTAGATGCCAGATTCTCAATCAATCTTGTAGCTTCTTCAGGGCTCCTAGTGCTGAAATTTCTTTCACTATCTGTGTCCAAAGCCATCTGATATTGTAATCCAATACCTCTGAAGAAAATGCTAATAATCTTCCATCCAGTCTAGGAATAGGATTTCCATTAGAACATGTAATTCTTCACGCTTGTCATCTAGTCTAGGAATAGGATTTCCATACTTTGGCGTGATGTTGTTTATGTCGACAGACACATTCTCCGTGTGCCATCTTTTTTTGATACCAACAAGACTGGTACAACATAAGGACTCATTCTCTCACGGATGAAACCCTACTCAATAAGCTCACTGACTTTCCTTTGCAACTCCTTGGTCTCAACCAGATTGGTTCGAGATGCTGGTCGACTAGGAAGAGAAGATCCAGAAACAAACTATAGCGGATGCTCAATTCCTCTGATTGGTGGCAATCACATTGGAGTCTCTTTTGTAAACATATCATCAAAAACCTGCAAAAGAGAAGAGACCTTGCTCGAAAGATCGGACTAAAGGTTAGATACACTTATAAGAGTCTTTTTGTAAACAATTAAAAGAAAGGATCTTGTGTGAACAAGGTTTTCCTGAGGTAACCATATCTGACAAAGAAATTAGAGGACCTCACGGGTTTGCCCTCAAAGGCTTTTTTTTTCCTGGGTTCTCTCAGACTCTCTTTTTAACTGATCAGTAGTGCTTGTGGGCTCACTCTCAATTGGTTGCTTTCATTGATTTTTGATTTCTAGTTGATCTTCATGAATATCATGTGGTGTCGATTGAATAAGTCTGATCTTCTTGAGCTGGAAGGTGTATTTGTTGGTGAAGCCATCAGGTATCGCCTCTTGTCATACTGCCATGGTCTCCCCAACAAGATATGACCAGAATCCATTGGCAACACATCACATCGTATCTTCCAATCTCCAATGGCACAACCACTTACTCTGTTACCCTTACATCAGCTTGGTCACTCAACAACTGAATCTTGTAAGGAGTAGGATGCTTCATCGTTTCAAAACCCAATTTCTTGACCATACTCATGCTAGAAACATTGGTGCAGCTTCCTCCATCAATTATAAGACTTCCAAGCTTATCTTTCACTTGATATCATGTATGGAAATTCTTCTTCTTCTTCTTCTTCTTCTTCTTCTTCTTCTTCTTCTTCTTCTTCTTCTTCTTCTTCTTCTTCTTCTTCTTCTTCTTCTTCTTCTTCTTCTTCTTCTTCTTCTTCTTCTTCTTCTTCTTCTTCTTCTTCTTCTTCTTCTTCTTCTTCTTCTTCTTCTTCTTCTTCTTCTTCTTCTTCTTCTTCTTCTTCTTCTTCTTCTTCTTCTTCTTCTTCTTCTTCTTCTTCTTCTTCTTCTTCTTCTTCTTCTTCTTCTTCTTCTTCTTCTTCTTCTTCTTCTTCTTCTTCTTCTTCTTCTTCTTCTTCTTCTTCTTCTTCTTCTATAGCACTTAAGCTTCTCATTCCAACCATATGTTTTCCTTTGGGTGGCAAATCCTCACACTTGTGGGAACCAAAATCCACATTTTCAATTTCCATAAATTAAGGAAAGCCAAGAGAACCCGAATTTCCCAGCGGTCCCTAATTATCTGCGTAAACACACGAAAACGAAGAATAAAAGATACTAGAATATCGATAGCAAGTTGCAAAGAGGTGTTTTATTGATTGATAAGATTAAAGATACAGGGTTTTCTGAAGAACAAAATGAGTAGATTGTAGCTAAAAAAGAGAATCTCAGAACAGAGATGGAGAAGAATCTAAGTAAAGTTTTGAGTATACAGCCGCCTATATTCTAAATTCTTCTAAGCTAGCAGAGTTATTCTAGGTCTAAATATTCGGGGATCCCTGCGCCTTTAGCTTTAGCTCCCCTTATATATGCCTTCTGGGTCGGTTCCTCCTTCCTTTTTTTCCCTTAGGTCGAGTTTATCTCTTCGCGGAAACATTACTTTTTATCTCGATCATCATCATTATCTTGGAAACTCGATATTTACCTTCCGATTTTGCGAGACTTATCTTTTTCTGCGAATAAAGATACGCCGTCATAACCTTGATGGGCTCAATTTCGTATGGAATCGTAAGTGGGTCTTTATCCGCGTTCAAGGCCTCTTTGGGCCGTATTTCGACTTAAACGTTATACGACTTCTTCGAAAATGTTTAATGATACAACATCACTTTAGCAAGGAGGTTTACACTTCTCGTATAGTTCAGACAACTATGGTGCTGAGTTAACCGTTTCCATTTATACGATAACCATAAAATTTGTTCGGGAAAATGAGTCGTTGCGGTTTTTATTTTAAAATTCCAACTGTAACTCCAAATGAGAAAAAAAACTAAGAGCATTTTGATCGAGATTCGAGAGAGAAGGCAATGGGTGTGATCTCACTCGCCATATTGCGACCCACACTCGGAGAGCCTAGGTCGACATATGGTGACCCGGACTATGTGGGTCTAGGTCACCATATGGCGACTCGGACTGTGTGGGTCTAGGTCGCCATATAGCGACCCAGACTGTGTGGGTCTATGTCGCCATATTGCAACCCAGAATCGGAGAGTCTAGGTCACCATATGGTGACCTGGACTGTGTGGGTCATGGTCGCCATATGGCGACTCGGATTCGGAGAGTTTAGGTCTCCATATGGCGACCCGAACTGTGTGGGTCTTTGTCGCCAAATGGCGACTTGGATACAGAGAGTCTAGGTTGCCATATGGTGACCCGGACTGTGTGGGTCTAGGTGACTATCTGGCGAGCCGGACCTTGCGTGTGTGGGTCGCCATATGGTGACGCGTTCTTTGCAAGTGCAGGTCGCCATATTGTGACCCGGTTTGTTGAACGCAAGGTCGTCGTATGACGACCTGGGTTTTTACATTCGTGGTCGCCATATGACGACAGAGGTTTGAGGTGCTTTTTGTTTGTTTCCAATCTACTCTTTCGATAAGTTTCTTCTTGAGGTGGTAATCTTAGTCGGTGATTTCAAGATAACCGTTTTTGACCCCAACAGTTAGCCCCCAAGCCTGAATAATCTCGGAGATGATTTTTGCGGGCGAGTAGTGTGTTTTAATTGGAATCACAACTAAGAGTACTTTTTTGAGAACTTTTTCGAGGTTGGTTTTCCGCAAATATTATCCCTCCATTTCTTTTTCTATAAGTAGTGTTCTGATTCATGGAATCCTCGCAAAGCTGCATCTTTCACGTACTGCTTAATGGCGGACGAGATGTGAATGGCATCTCTTAGTGGCATCTAAATGTTTATTTTGTCAAACGCTTTCTTGCATTTTGCTTTGTCTAGCTGCTTCTTCTTCTTCTTATATTTTTTCGGAGGAAAGGGAGTGTTGGCATGGTAGATTTTTACCCTAACCTGTTTGGTTGGTTATGGATCAGGGCGTCGATCGATTCTACGATCCGAGCGTTGAGCGATTATAGGCTCAGTGCATCAATCGATGACCGATAAAGGTTGTCGATCGATATCTCCTATGTTTGGGCCTTTTCCCTTAGATTCAACAATTAACTCCCAAGATCATCATTTTTTCTAGTAAATCAGATTCAGGGGGGATATCGAGGTTCTTCTCGTACATTTCGAGTGGGATGGGATGCGATTTTTCATTTTCATTTTTGTTTGTTGCGATTTTCTCGAATTCATTGATGGTGATACTCTCTTTAATGCCAGGGGTGAGTTGTCGACCGCTTCGTAAAGCTACGACATTGCATTGTTTCCTGGGGTTAACGTCTGTTTTACCAGGTTGAAATCCGTCCTCTCACCTGATGGACATAGCGTTGCTCGCCACTTGGTTGTAGATTCTCTTAAAGTGTTCGCTCAAAGTTTTAGATTTTTCTGTCATTTCTCAGTGTATAAGATCTAACTTCTTATTGAGGTCGGCGGCTATTTTACCATTTCCTGTGAAGACTTGGTTCATTTTTGACTTTGAAATTTTTTCATATCTGTTCACAGTGGTATCGCAGTTGCTTGTGGAATCGCCAAAATCTTCCCTAAATCGTTGATCGTGCTGGGTCATCACATCAGAGAATTCAACTCGTTTTTTGAAGTTGGAAGGGACAGCATTGCTCTCACCATAATATCAAGATAAGTCATTTCTGTCTAGAAGGGCTGCAGCTGATGCTAGAGTTTCTCTAACTCGGATCGAGTGCTCCTCCTCTGTGAATAATGGTGGTTCCCTCTTTTCGGTGTCTCTTTTTTTGAAATCTCGACCTAAAGCTATGGTTTTTATTAGCCTTTTAGCGCTTGTAGGGCTTTGGGGTGCCAAAATTCCTGTCGCTGGCTGTAACAAGGATGGTTTGATAGTCTAGGTTTAGTCTTCTATAGAAAGTATTGATGAGTTGGGGCTCTGAGAATCCATGGACCTATTTGGTAGCTCTTAAACCTATTCCAAGAGTTTCTAAAAGATTCGCGACTACTTTGAACAAAAATGGATATTTCTCTTCTTGCTTCCCAGTATCTCTCCTCGTCAAAGAAGTGATTTATGAAAGCACTTTAAATGTCTTCCCAACAAGTCAGGGATCCTGGCGGTAGCTGGTTAAGTCACCTCCTGGCATCACCCTCTAGGGAAAAAGGAAAAAGCTTGCAGCGATGGAAGTCATCGTTCACCATGTCTTCTATCATCTCGATGTGATCATTCGGGTGTTCAGTATGAGAACCACTGAACTGATTTTTTTTCGCGCCATAATTAGGAAATCGATATCAAGTTCAGAGCTTCCAGCATGATAATCGGATAATCGAATCGCAGACCTATCGGAATAAGTTCTGCTGGATTTAGGTTTTCGAGCATTGGCAATTCAAGCTTTATCTCATTATTTGGAGATTTATTGATTTGATTAGGAATTGCAGCTTCCTGATAAAAAAATAATTGGCTTGCTTCGTTGCTTTTATTATTCATTGGTTCTATCAAGACTACTTTCTCATTATCAGATTCAGTAAAGGCGTACTTACCTACTTCCGGCTGATCGGTATCGATCGTTGGTAATGGAAGAGTATCTCCCAAAAGCAGTGGACTAACGTCGATCGATTTCTGATGGTCTCCATCAATCGATGGTTGTTGTCCAGAATCCATATTCTCTCCTTTAAGTACCTGTTTCATAAGATTTAGGGAGAGAATAAGTTAGCAAACAGTAAAGTAAAAAGCTAGACAATATTCTAAACGAAATCTAATGGCAATAAGAAAGACTCCCTGGCAACGGCGCGGGGTTTTAGTTCACTTTCAAATTAACCCTATATTTCCACTTTACTCTCTCAAATAAGAGGTTTTGTGTAGTACTTAGGGATCAAATCCACATAGACTCTAAGATTGCACAATTGATTTATTATTTTCGAATTAAGGCTAGATGAATTATAACAATAACAATAAAAGCGATCTTTAATATTGATTTGGTTTGTGAAGATTAATTTAGGGCATTAGACTTAGGGTTAATTCTGAGATAGATTTTGATAATGCAGATTAATAGATTGCTAAGGTTTTATTAAGTATCGTTTTGAATTTAAAACTTAGAGTTAAGGAGATCACTCTCGCGCATCTCGGCTGAGCATCGATCGATAGCAATACGATGGCGTCGATCGATGCTCATTCTAAACAGTACTAATTTCGTGGTTTAATAGATTATCTAAACTTTTAATTCAATTCTCGTGTGTTACTAGTTATTTAGATTGTTTAAGATAGATTCCAGGTTATAACCATGCCCTCGCTTGCGCTATAGAACCCTAATTTCTAAGATTGAAGTGATCAATTTCAACTTAGCATTAAGTGCAACTTAAACAAAGAACCAAGAAGATTACCCTAACAATTCTATAAAATCAACAATACATTACTACCATTGAATAACCCTAAATATATTAGAGAACTACTCAGACATAGCAATAAAGAACATCATTAAGTTATGAATAAATTGCATAGAATAGAATGAGTAAAAAGATAAGGAGTTCAAGATCTTATCTACAATGATGATAAGATCTTTCTCTCCAATAGATGTAGCAATGTGTTATAAATCTAAAATTTTGTGTAACTTTGTGGATGCTTAGTTTCAGAATAATAAGCTTAGGGTTTAACAAAGATAGAAAACCCTAATAAATAGTTTGAATTCGGCGAGAGCACTTGAACTCCTTTAAGCTTAGGACTTGTCTTGCAATTAATGATTCCTCTTGGTAAAACTTGTAGTTTCCCAAACTTTTTGCCAACTTCATCGTCGATCGACGCACAATGTGTGATGTCGATCGATGGTCCATTCTTAAATCTGGATTCGACTATGGGATTTTGCTGAGCAGTCCTAATTGCTCCAAAATAGTCCAAAAGCTCCAATTGCTTCCAATAAATACCTAGACTTGTAAATTCTCTAAAACAATGCCAAATGCCTATGAAAGACTATAAATATCCTATGTATATTATAGGTGAAATATTTAAAATCTATAGTATATCAGAAGGCGTCCTTGATGTCATTCAAGGATGTAAGAGATCCTGGTGGTAACTGGTTAAGCCAATACCAAGCATCTCCAGCAAGTGAGTACTTGAAGAGCTTACATAAAAGATAGTCCTCAGGGACTCCATTGGTTTTGATAGTAGAAACTCGACTCTCGAACCTCTTAAGATGGTCCATCTAATGCTCGTGTGGGTGACCATAGAAAGGTGTATGTCCCATAAGTGTAAAGTATGCAGGCTTAAGCTCAAAATTGTTACTCTGGAAAGTAGGAGGATGAATATCAGATATATTGGCGTAGCATTGATCTGGACAGTTGTAGTCAGCCAAATTTCTGGTTCGAGTAGCCTCAACCTTCTTAGTATTAGCGGCTTATGGAGCAGCTGCTTCTGGTTCAGGCTTTACAAGCACCTGACAATCAAGTCTCTGACTTGCTGCATTACGCATATGACCATGTTGGTCATGCATGTATCCATTCGCTTCTGTCATTAGAATAAGAGTTTCCATTATATTTCTTGCGCATGGATTAGTATCTATCGGTGACGGTGTACTGCTGTCGATCAGTGCTCGCTCACAAGTGGTACCGATCGACGATGAAGTGTTGATGTCGATTGGTGTTGTGCCCTTCTCTTTGTGGATTGAACATTCTAACCCAAAAGGGTCTGAAAACAGTAGGTATTTTTCGTTGACCCTTCTGGAACTGCTGGGCATGCACCTGAAAGACAAATAAATTGTTTGTGTTTTGTAAGTTAAATAAAATGAAAACCTAAACTAAATCTATCTATTGAATTTAGTGGAAATCCAATGCTCGCCGGTAACTGCGCCAAATTTGATATCACTCAAATTACCCTATGAACAACTTTACTCTCTCAAATAAAAGGTTTAGTTGTAGTACTTTGGGTTCGAATCCAAAGGGAGGGTGATCACACAATAGATTTATAAATATAAATATAAAGCTAGGCAGATTATTATAAAGCAATAAATAGCAAGAGATCAATTGAGAGTTTGTTTGTAAACTTATGAAAATAAATAGATAGATCTAGGGTTTCAGGTAATTGAGATTATAGAAATATAAAAGCTAAAGGTGTGTTTATGATATTTTAGAACTCGAACTCTAATGTATAGATATCTAGCTCGCATGTGGGTCTAATAATTATCTAAGTCCAGTGTTTCAGCTTTCGCTTGTTAACACATATAGCGTTGATCGATGGTTGATGCTGAGCGTCGATCTACAATACCCTAAATCGGGGTTATAGTCCTATCTGATTTGGTTTACTAACTTTTAAAACCATTTGTCGCATGTATCTAGTAACCTACCTCAAAAGAATCAATTCAGGTGAAGAACCTACTGTCGTAGTTGTATACAATCCTAAGATTAGGGTTCTAGTTAGCTACTCCATTAATAAAAAAATTGTTGATTGATATCAATTTGATAGTTTTGGCTAATCATTCATAACCATAACTAACCATAAATCTAACAAACATAACTACTCAGACATGATCAAGTAAAACATGTTACAAATCTGAATATAAATCATAAAAGAATAAAGATTTAAGAAACAATGGAGTTCCAATACAAATCTTTGAAGGAGTCTTGGATCTTCTCTCCAGATCTAAATAAAATCTTCTAAGTATGGAATAGGTTATGAAAAGTAGTTTGTTGCCAAAGCAATGGGAAAACACTTAAATACTACGTATAAAGTCGGCCAATGGTAGTGTTGTAATTATGTGGAACTTCTGAGCTTTTGGTCGGCCACGAACCAGTTGGCCCGTCTCACACATCGCTGTCGATCGATGACAACATGGTGTTGTCAATCGACACTCTTCCTAAATATCAATTCTGACTTCTAATTCTTCAGCAGCTTCGATTTTCTTCAACACAAAGTCCCAAAATACTCCATAATCTCCACATTGCTCCAAAACATACTTGGACCCGAGAATACTCTAAAATAGACTCCAAACATATATAATAAATCCTCAAAAGTACATATACTATGGGTGAAAACGGCTAAAATTCATGGTATATTAGATAGTCACTTGGGTTCCTTTCCTCAGATCCACCTAACTCCTCAATAATCTCTTTCTGTTTATCATCCGTCTTTTGTTCCTCTCGGATCCATTGCACTAGGTTGACTTGATTTACAACTTGAACTCCAACGTTTCAATGGTTTGTCCACTATCTCTGATAGTTTAACAAGCTTCAACTCATCAGTCAATTTCTAAATCGTTTTCCATTGTCACTTCCTTCCTTCGACAGCTCAACGAATCTGCTGCCACATTGGCCTTTCCGAAATGGAATAGAATCTTCAAATCATAATCTGCGACAAACTCCATCCATCTTCTTTGTCTCAAATTCATCCGAGACTGAGTGAACAAGTGTTTAAGACTTTGATGGTCTGTAAATAATTTGAACGTCTCACCGTATAAGTCTGATCTCCATATTTTTAAAGAATAGACTACAGCTGCCAACGCGAGGTCATGTGTAGGATAGTTGCCTTCATTTGGTCGTAACTTTCTTGAGGCACATAAAATAACTTTTCTTCCTTGCATCAATACACATCTTAAACCAATATTTGATGCATATGTATATTGGTGCACTATATATGATTGAGCTGGTTGTAGTAAAGCTAAGATTGGTGCACTAGTCAAAGCTCCTTTTAATTGGGTAAAGGTTTTTTCGGCCTCTTAAGCTCATTTAAGGGCAACCCTCTTTCTGGTCAGGTGAGTTAACGGCCTGGCTATAGTTGAGAAGTTCTAAAAAAAAATTGCTATAATAACGACTTGGCTATAGTTGAGAAGTTCTTAACAAACTTAATATAATAGCCAGCTAATCCCAAGAAACTCCTTACCTCTGACATTGGTTGGTTGCGGCCATTTTTGAACAACTTCAATCTTCTCTGGACCCACTAAAACTCCTTATTTTGAAACATGATGGCCTAAGAATCCATTCGCTCTCTTGCCAAATCTGCACTTGCTAAACTTGGCAAATAAATTCTGATCCAGCAGACGATTTAAGACTTTCCTCAATTGTCTCTCAAGATCCTTTTCACTTTAGGAGTATCTCATCAATGAAGATGGTTACAAAGTTGTCTAAGTACTTCTGAAAAACTTCATTCATCAATTGCATGAATGCTGCTGGTGCAATGATAAGGCCAAACGGCATCACAAAAAATTCATAGCGGCCATAACGAGTTTGGAAAGCAGTCTTCTTAATGTCTCCCTCTGAGATAGGTATTTGATGATAGCCCGAAGAAGGTTCAATCTTGGAGAACCAACAAGCACCTTGAAGTTGATCCAACAGCTTATTGATCATTGACAAGGAATATTTGTACTTAATTGTGAGATTGTTAATTCTACAATAATCAATACACAACCTCATGCTTCCATCTTTCTTTTCCACAAAAAAGATCGAAGCTACCAACGATGATGAACTCAGCCTGATGAATCCTTTTTCCATGAGATGCTCTAGTTACTTCTTTAGTTCCTCAAGCTCTGCTGGGGCCATTCAGTAGGCCCGAGGGTTAGGTTTGTGTCTTTAATAGACCCCCGTTTAACCCTTCTCGGTTACAAAAAAAAAAATGAGAAAAAGTAACAGTGCTACAAAATTTATTCTCTATGATACACCTCCTACGTTTCATGTTACACATGCAATAATTGGCTGGAGAGGGAATTTTTGTCAGATCAGTGCATCAAAAAACGAAGAAGATCCCATTGAAGACCTAAATTTGAACCACCAGAACCTGTTCAAGTCTCTGATGAAACAGATGACGATACATATATGGGTTATAAGAAACCTAGGAATTGTGGTCTAGGAAAGAGGAAATTCATCGACATATCAGTAACAAACCACCTGATCATGATCTACGGGTGAATCCGCCTCCTCACTGTAAGGAATGTCCACGTAGAGATTTATAGTGATCTGGTTCTGAGTACCACTATTGATAAGGAGCCTAGTTATGAAGAAGGAAACATGGGGTTAGTTAAAGTGATTGAAGATGAACAATCTCTTGTTGTTCTTTGTTGGCGTGTCATTAATGAGCCAGCCGATCCTGGTCGAAGCGAAAGTCTGTTTAGGCACATTGGAATAGATCTATACGACCTCTATGGTGATTCGACTTTCAACACTGAAAAGCGGATGTTTAATATCTTTGATGTGTGATTATCAGTTTGGAGCTATTACTATTCTACATATGAGGGATACAACTTTAATAAGTTTATTGTTTTACCAGTTCAAGACACCAAAAGCCATTCAAGGAATATGTGTTTGAAATCAACCAGGCAATGAGATTACGTGAAAAGTAAAGACAACGGGAACTATAAAAATATAAACCAGAACGTTCTTTATCTCACAAGTAGTGGAACCAAGTTTGGTAACGTTGATTTATGCTTTTGTGGGGAAAGTGGAGATGAACTACGGAACGTGAGTCTTGTTATTTCAACAACAACTGTTTTCTCTGTTTTTTAATAAAGCTGGAAAAGAAGAGCTAACTGGATTTCTGAGCAAAAGGAGCATGTTTTCTGATGCAACAATTATTGATCAGACAAGAAAACTGCAAAATTTTGGGCAGCAACTACTCACATGCCTTTGATGTGTGGCTCCACAACTGAGTTGCGAAGAGGGAAATCCAAGACCAAATTATTTTTCTTTTTGCCATCTCTTTCTGCTTGGATAAGGGAGACAAACCATGATATCTCATTCGAACCATTCTCACTTTTGTAAGCTGTATGCAATCCTTTCTCTTCATGTTTCCGTATTGGAAACCTTTTGTTTTGGATTTATTTAACAAAGAAACACGTTAGCCCTGTTAAACTATATAATCTAATCTCCCCTTAGTACATTAACATAAGTTAGTTATTTACACAGAAAGTTGTAACTCTTCATATTGTGTCTTTGAATGAAGAGTTGTGTCTTTTACATTGCAATGATTCGATCTCTATATAAAGGTCAATCATTTGTTGTAAACACATAACCCAAAATCTCAATAATATCTAAGTAATTTCAGACAAGTTAATTTAGTCAAAACTTTCTGGAAAAATTTCATCTTATTCCTTCTCTCGTATTCGTGTGTAACATACTGCGATCTTTGTGTAACACAAGTAGTTGGTAAAAAACAAACATGGTATCAGAGCTTTACGGTTGAGAGGACAACGAAAAGGCACTAGTAAGAGAAACACTTGGCGTGGAGAAAAGAAGGCTAGAGATTTTTGGCATACCATTTATCGGAGGGACACGAAACGATGGAGAATCAAAATCAAGTGATTCCCATATTCGATGGGGAGAAATACAACTTCTGGAGCATTAAGATGACAACCATTCTCAAGACCAGGAAGTTATGGTCTGTGGTTGAAGAAGGCATGGGAGCCCCACCAGCACGAGTAAATGAAACCCCTGAGACAGCAAGAGCAATATCGCTCAGAGAAGAAGCGATGGCGAACGACACGATGGCTCTGCAAATTTTGCAAACTGCCGTATAGGATGAGATCTTCTCATGGATTGCAGCAGCAACAACATCTAAAGAGGCGTGGGATGCATTGAAGGCAGAGTATGAAGGCTCTCCTCAAGTCCGTTTGATTCAACTTTAAACGTTGCGAAGGGAGTACGAAAATCTGAAAATGATGAGAATGAAGACATCAAGGTCTTCATAGATAAGTTAGTTGCAATGGCAAATCAATTAACTTATCATGGAGAACAAAAGACAGATATCCAACTCATAACAAAGATACTCATCTCTCTCCCAGCAAAGTTCGATAGTATAGTCATTGTATTGGAGCAAACAAGCGATTTGACTTCAACAAAGATGTCAGAATTGATCAGGATTTTGAAGGCTTATGAAGCAAGGCTGGCTGCAAGAGAAGAAAGCACAAGTGAAGGAGCATTAGATGCTCGTGTGAAACAGAAAAATACTGGTGTCACACAAGACAACTCAAAACGCAGTGGAGGCAAGAAGTGGTGTGGTTTTTGCAAGAAGAACAATCACAATGAGAGTGAATGTTTTAGGAAAAAAAAGAAGGATGATCCCAAGAAGGATTAAAAAAGTAACAAGGAGTGTTACAATTGTGGCAAGTTAGGTCATTTTGCAAATCAGTGCTACTCAAAGAAAAAAAGAGAAAGCACATTTAAGTCTTGAAGAAGACTTTAATGAAGATCATATGTTGTTCAGTGCAAGTGAAGCAACAACAGTGATGGAAGATGTCTGGTTAGTAGACAGTGGAGCAACTAATCATATGACAGAGGAGGATAATTACTTCTCAAGACTTGATAGGAGTATCAAGGTTCCAATAAAGATTGGAAATGGAAGCATAGTCATGACAACCGGTAAGGGAGATATTACCGTCATAACTAATGATGGCAAAAGGACCATTAAGAATGTGTTCTTGGTTCCGGGTTTGGCGAAAAATTTGTTGAGTGTTCCACAAATTGTTTCAAGTCGATACAAGGTGAATTTTCAAGAAAATAGATGTATCACAGAGGATGCAAAAGGAAGGAGGATAATAAATATCCCAATGACTCACAAGAGCTACAAAATTAGGATGAGTTCGGCTCACGAACAAGAAGCCATGAGTGCAAGTGAGCAAGGCAAAATGGAGACATGGCACAAGAGACTTGGTCATGTATGCGACAAAAGGTTGCAACAAATGCAAGACAAAGGCTTGGTAAAGGGGTTACTAAAGTTTAAATTCAGGAAGGGAGCATGTGAGGCGTGTAGACTAGGAAAGCAGTCACGCAAAAGCTTCTTAAAAGAATCTCAAACTAAGACAAGTGAAAAGCTTGAGATTGTACATACGGATGTATGTAGGCCAATGCAACACCAATCTATTGATGGAAGTCGATATTTTTTGCTATACTTAGATGACTATACTCACATGTGTTGGGTATACTTCATGAAGCAAAAATCAGAGACATTCTCATTTTTGTAAAAAGTTCAAAGCAATGGTGGAGAAGCAATCAGTTTGTACCATCAAGACATTGAGATTCGAGGGTGGCGGTGAGTTCACTTCACAAGAATTCAACCGTTTTTGTGAAGAAGAAGGAATCAACAAGCAAGTTACCTTGCCTTATTCACCACAAAAAAATGGCGCAGCAGAGCGGATGAATAGGACCTTAGTGGAGATGGCTAGAACTATGTTGGCAGAGCAAGATTTACCTCTCAAGTTATGGGCAGAAGCGGTATACACTGCCTCATATCTTAGAAATCGTCTACCATCAAAGGCAATAGAAGATGATATCACTTCTATAGAGAAGTGGTGTGGACACAAGCCTTAGGTGTCACACATGAAAATTTTTGGTAGCATATGTTACATACATGTTCCGGATCAGAAGAGGAGGAAGTTAGATTTCAAGGCAAAGCGTGGAATCTTTATTGGATATAGCAATCAATCCAAAGGCTATAGAGTTCTCACCCTGGAGAATGAGAAGATTGAAGTATCAAGAGATGTAGAGTTTTAAGAAAGCAAGAAGTGGGACTGGAAAAGGCTAGAAGAAGTCAAGAAGACATTGGAGATGTCTATGGAATACTCTCAATCGCCTGAGGAACAAAAACAAACCGAAGGTACTTCCAGCCCTGTTTTCATTCAAAATAATGATCCTTATACTAATGATGAAGATGAAGAAGATTTTGATCCACCAAAGAATTTTAATTCCATGGTTGAGATCATGGAAAAGGCACCAAGAGTAGAGCTTGAAGAGGCGGCTCAAGCAATAGAGTATTGTCTTCATGCACATGAAGAACCACACTCTTATGATGAAGCGTGTGGTAACGGGGAATGGAGAAAGGCAATGAATGAAGAAATCGCCATGATTGAGAAGAACAAGACATGGGAACTAGTGGACAAGCCAGAGAAGAAGAATGTGATAAGTTTGAAGTGGATCTATAAGATCAAGACCGATGCAAATGGCAAT
The DNA here is from genome assembly GCA_905132885.1 of Moricandia moricandioides. Classification (NCBI taxonomy): domain Eukaryota; kingdom Viridiplantae; phylum Streptophyta; class Magnoliopsida; order Brassicales; family Brassicaceae; genus Moricandia; species Moricandia moricandioides. The sequence continues at coordinate 14,753 of CAJHQQ010001717.1, forward strand.
CACATCAAGCATAAGGCGCGGCTAGTTGCAAGAGTATTCTCTGAATCATATGGTGTTGACTACCTTGAGACGTTTGCCCCTGTCTCAAGACATGATACAATAAGAGTCATACTCGCATATGCAGCTCAGATGAAGTGGCCTTTGTATGAGATGGATGTGAAGTCAGCTTTTCTCAATGGGGAACTGAAGGAAGAAGTGTATGTCACACAACCACCTGGGTATGTGATGCAAGGAAATGAGGAAAAGGTGTTGAGGCTATACAAGGCTTTGTATGGTTTAAATCAAGCTCCAAGGGCATGATATGGAAGGACATATTCATATTTTCTTCAAAACGGGTTTGAAAGGAGTATGAATGATGCAGCTTTATACATCAAGAAGCAAGGAGTAGATGTGTTGATCGTGAGTCTATATGTGGGTGATATAATCATCACTGGAAACAATGTTGAGATCATCAACACATTCAAGGAAAATATGAAGAAAGAATTCGAGATGGTGGATCTTGGATTACTGAACTATTTCCTTGGAATGGAAGTAATTCAAGACAATGGAGGCATATTTCTTTCACAAGAAAAGTATGCAAACAAACTTGTTGATAAGTTTGGGATGCAAGAGAGCAGCACTCCACTTACACCACAAAAGAAATGAGTTGAGGATGACAAAGAGTGTGGAGATCCGACTAAGTATAGAAGCATTGTTGGAGGGCTTTTGTATTTGTGTGCATCAAGACCTGATGTGATGTATGCAAGCGCCTATCTCTCAAGATACATCTCATCACCTCATATGAAGCACTACCAAGAAGCCAAAAGAGTGTTAAGATATGTCAAAGGAACATCAAACTTTGGAGTGTACTTTACATGTGTGAAGGAACCAAGACTTATGGGCTACACAGAAGTGATTGGGGTGGTTCTAAGGAAGACAAGAAGAGCACTTCAGGTTATGTGTTCACTATTGGTTCAGCCATGTTTTGTTGGCAGTCAAGCTAGCAACAAACAGTGGCACAATCAACGGCTGAGGCAGAGTACATTGCCGTATGTGCAGCAGCAAATCAAGCCGTGTGGTTACAAAAACTATTTGAAGATTTTGGTCAGAAGTTTGAAGGAGGCATTCTGATCTTATGTGAAAACAAATCAGCAATAGCACTTGGGAAGCATCTGGTGCAACACAGAAGGACAAAGCACATAGAGATCAAGTACCATTTTGTGAAGGAAATTGAGCAAAAGGGGATCATTAAACTGAAGTATTGCAAAGGGGATGATCAAGTTGCGGACATTCTCACAGAGACATTAGGCTGTTCAAGGTTTGAAGATATCAGGAATAGCTTGGAGTGAAGTCGCGATATGATTAAGGAGGAGTGTTAAACTATATAATCTAATATCTCCTTAGTACATTAACATAAGTTAGTTATTTACACAGAAAGTTGTAACTCTTCATATTGTGTCTTTGAATGATGAGTTGTGTCTTTTACATTGCAATGATTCGATTTGTATATAAAGGTCAATCATTTGCTGTAAACACATAACCTAGAATCTCAATAATATCTAAGTAATTTCAGACAAGTTAATTTAGTCGAAACTTTCTGGAAAAATTACATTTTATTCTTTATCTCGTATTCGTGTGTAACACACTGTGATCTTTGTGTAACACCAGCAGTTGGTAAAAAATAAACAAGTCCATTATCCTACTGATTTTGTTGGCTTCTATAGAGTGATGGTGTTTGGTTTTTGCTCTGTTTTGGTCCATATTGTCCCTGACTTGAAAGTGATTCAGTTTGTTTGTGTACTTACCCCGGCTGCTCAGATCGTTATGCTTAGGTGTGCAGATGCTGTTTTCATATCAAATTCACTGGTTTGTAATGATTACCAACGCACATGTCTAGAAAACAAGAAGTGCAAAGATGTATTCAAGTGCAGCGAATCTGATGTGGGGCTTGAAGCGTGTCAGTTTTAAGGTTTTGCATGATCAGACTTCTCTCTATTTCGAGTTGGCAAGTGCATGTATTTTGTTGTTTTTACTTCATCGGTTTCATTGGTAATTATTGCTGTACCTGTGAGGTTGGTATGGTCCTAGAATGGATGTCTCTCTCTGTAGATCACTTGAAGGGGTGTGGGGGAAAGTATTAAGAGGCTATTAACACTCTTGGATGGTTGGTAGCTTCACCTTAGAGCTATGGATAGCTCAAAGAAGGTTTTGCTGTTCGTGAGACATAAAATAACCCTGCTTAGTGTCTAGGATGGATCACATAAGATCACTCTTCCTTTGTATGATGTAGAAGACATCCACGTAAGTGAAAAAAAGAAAGTCTCGAGAAGAATCTGGTTTTACACCAAAAAGCAGTTTTATAAAAATTTCGATTGATTGATTTTTATGAGAAGAATGTGAAAGAGGCTTATAGTGCCTAAACTAAATCCTTAACCCATAACCAAATTTCTGTGGGACATCATAATCCAATTTAAGATTGGTTTACGACTCCTAATCCTATCAAAACTTGGTTTACATAACATTAAGTACAAGTAAATGGAAATAAACCAACAAGCTTGTTTTCTTATTTGGTTTTCTCGTGGCCCATGACTTTAACATGATGTTTGAATCTCTCCTAATTGTCTTTTGATCGTGCACGTCCTATTGGCCCAACAAAAAAGCAAGTGGATCAAGATTCTAGTTGCAATTCCCTTTTTGGCCCTAAAAAACTTCATTTCACCTAGATCCAAACCTAAACCAATCCAGAACCTTCAAGACCTGTTTTCCTTGTTCTCCATGTTTACGAGGAATGTGGTCAAGTTGTTTCAAGGCTATACCAAGACATCTTCTCTTCTCTCTACCCAGAACCTCATAGATCATTCCATGAGTCCTTGAATGTGTCCATTAAGCTGCACCATGATCAGTGGTATTGCTAACCCATATATTGATCCCAATCCATTGAGTTTAATGCTGATAAGGATCACACCATCTCCTCCTTCTTTAAATGGACTTTTGCTCAAATCCAGACCTTGTTAGAAAATAAAACCAAACACACTTATCCTTTGCAACAGTTTCTTTGGATAGTGTGTTGTTTGTGCTTCTTTCCATATTTGCCTCTCCTTCAGGCTCAAACACATAGTGTTCTAAGCCCTTCACGTGTCTTAATTGCTCCATTGATGTGTGGCTTTGCAAAAAACACTTAACGCACACATCTCCTTCTCCTTGTTCAGCTTAGACATGTCTGCTTCTTTTTGCACTTCCATCTAATACAATCCTTTCCAGTCCTTATCCCTGAACATATTTTTTACTTAGAACTCGGAAAAATAATTAATGGTTCCCTTAGATCACCCAAGAAACCCATGTGCCATTCTTGTGGTCGAACAAGTCCATTGCAGCCAAGAATGAATATCAAAGTGACATCCTTCAAACCATCACGACCCCTCCCTATTTTTTTTGTCTAAAACACTCGATAATGTCAGGTGGTCGAGTGTAATGATCCCCATAATCAATCTTGAGCTTTGGTTTCCCTTTGACCATAACAAGTTCTTGTTTTGCTCTTCCTTATTTGTTCTGATCAGTTATGGACATGATTAAGCACATGTTTCCTCCTGAATCTCCTCTCTTGTCACTGCAGCTTGGTTGGATCACACCATCCTCTCTCCCTTAAAAAGGATTTGACCACAAATCATGTTCTTCAAGAGTGAACAAACATTGCAAAATGAGCTTGAATGCAGCTGCTTTCTGGTCCAGAAGTTTGTTACTTTTTCTAAACACACACAAGCTTCCTACTGGTTCAAAAACAACTTCCGCAGGCCCTTGACAAATCTTAGATGCTCAACTAAACTGAACTGAAGACATACCGTATGTCTGATAAATAAATCACAAGATAATGTCTTAAAGTTATCACCTTGATCAACCATAGAAAGCACTAATTCAGGAGCTTTAGGTGACCCTCCAAGCACTCTCTCTCCTTCTTTTTTTTTTTGGATCAGGCACGTGGTCACACTCAACCAGTGTTTTCTCCTCTTGTTTCAAACAAAGAATTCTCAGTTCTGGTTCACTTTGATGGCTCTCCCCAGTCTGTTTTATTGGTGAAGCTAATATAGAAGATTACATCTTTTCCTCCTCTTGTTCAGTGATAGATAAGGAATCACTGATCTTCTCTCAGCCAGTTTTGATGGTAGTTCAGACAAACATCTAAACTGATCCAAAATAATAAGCTTTGTTGCTGCTTCAGGTTTAAGTTCAGGAAGTTCCCACCGCGATACAAACTTCTTTGTCATTAAGGTCTTTATCTCAACCCAAGAAGTAATTTGTGACCTTCCATCGAATCTCCAAGTATGAGCAACTCTTTGCCACCAAATGAATGCACTTCCACATAATCATGTGACAGCTAGACATACCTTCTTCTTTTTAGTGTAACATTGAAGTACAAAGATAAACTCCATCTTTTTTTCCCCTTTGAGGTATGCATCTGTATCAATCTTCTGATAGAAGGATGGTATTATGAGCTCTTCTTCATATCCAGACGTAGAATACTGCTAAACCAATAAATTTCAAGATTCTTAGTTAAAACTTCAAACCTGACTCTTATACCACTTGGTACGGCCCTAGAATGGATGTCTCTCCCTGGAACAGTTGAGTGAAAGGGGGTTGAGTGAAAGGAACAATAGGCTATTAACACTCTTGGGCGGCTGATAGCTTCACCTCAGAGCTATGGATTGCTCCAAGGATGTTTTGCTGCTCCTGAGGTGCAGGATAGCCCTTGTTAGTGTCTAGAATGAATCACAGGAGATCACTCTTCCTTTGTGGGATGTAGAACATGTCCACCTAAGTGTACAAAGAGAAAAAGTCTTAAGAACAATCTGGTTTTGCACCAAAAACAGTTTTATAAAAAAAGTTAATTGATTGATTTTATGTTTAAGAACGTGAATGAGGCTGATAATCCCTAAACTAAATCTCTAATCCTTAATCAGATTGGTTTGAGATATCCTAATCCAATTTATGATTGGTTTACTAGTCCTAATCCTATCAAAACTTGGTTTACATAACTTTAATTACAAGTAAATGAAAATAAACCAAGAAGCTTATTTTCTTATTTGGTTTTCTCCTGGCCCACAACTTGAACATGAAAATGGAGTTTCTCCTAATGTGCTTTTGATCATGCACTTCCTCTGTGTCCAGCAAGAAAGCAAGTGGATCAAGATTATGGTTTCAATTCCCTTTTTGGTCCAAAAAGCCTTATTTTGTCTAGATACAAATCTAGCCCAATCTAGAACCTTCCTGACATGTTTTCCTTGTTCTCCATGTATACTTGGACGAGGAGAGTGGTTTTCATAGATCTGGTTAAGCTCAGCTGGTTGAATCGTCCTTAGTCAAGTTGTTTAAAGGTTGTACCAAGACATCCTCTCTTCTCTTTATCCAGAACCTCATAGATCATTCTAATGAGTCTTTGAATCTGTCCATTAAGTTACACCATGATCAGTGGTATTGCTAACCAATACATTGATCTTAATCCATTGAGTTTAAGCCTGATCAGGATCGCACCAGGGGTGTTGGTGTTCTTTAATGCCTATGTTTTTTCTGTCAGCTTTGTTACCATGGTGATGTTAAAGTACAAAAATATTTGTTGAGATGTCTTCAGCTAGACGATATCACTTGCGGCATCATTAACTAACAGTTTGTTTTCTTCTTTGTTGACTATCAAATTACTTTGTAAAGACTTTAGTAATTAAGCATAACTTTATTATTTTACTTTGTCTCATATTGGAAGTTTAGAAAACCTACCCCTCTTCCCTTCCCATATATCAGAAACTCAACCCCTTCATTTTTTTTTCTATCAATTAAAAACAGTGCTTTGCGTGTGATAAGTTGTTGAATTATTTTGACTAGCAGTCACAAAGTAATTTTTTCGGCGAAAATTTCGGTCGAGTTTCATGCGAGTTTCTAGGCGATTCTCGGGCGAGATTTCTGGTAAGTTTATCACCTCTCTATTTCTAGTCTTGAAAAGTTCTAGTTAGAGAAACTTCTAGGTAAGGAAACTTGTCATTTTATAAAAGTTGCTATCTAAGAAAGTTTTCTTTTTAGAAAAAGTTTGATTTTAGGAAAGTTTCATTGTAAGAAAGTTTCCATTTTTGGAAACTCTATTTCCTGAGACTCTGAGCCTAAGCGCTGATTCTCTTGTGTTGCAGTTGACCTCAGTTGACTATTTTCCTTTGATCACTCCAGCTAGTGGCTAAGGTGAGGGCTAATCCATTTAATCTCGTGCTAGTCTAATACTACTATTATGGAAAGTTTAGTTTCAAAACATGTTCCATCTCTGTGAATCGAGTATGCATGAAAGTCTTTTTTTTGTTATGATTTTATGCTTGTTAAATCGGATATACGATGTTGGAGGATTTCAACGTTTTAGTGGATTGAGTGATGTTAAAACTGCTATATATATAATTATGAGTCCGTTTGTGTGGATTGCGGGTGCACAAAGATGTTTTTGTAAGCCACCGAAGAGCAGCGTGATTGTGGGTGCAGAAAGACGTTTGTGTAATCTGCCGACGAGCAGTGAGATTGTACAAAGACGTTTGTATCAGTTGTCGACGTGCTGTGGGCGGGAGTAAAGAGATATACTACTTTACTAGTCGCCTGGAGTTATGCATATATCTTTATGAGGAACTGCGGGGTTCAAATAGTAACTATCAGCGCATTGGTTGTATTATATGTGTTAGATACATTTATTGTTCTGTGTGGTGTAATACGCTCTGTGTTTGCTTCATGCTAGAGCTAGGCCTACATAGTCGTAGTGCTATGTACTAAGTTAGTGGTTTGCGGTTTAGCATCTCATACCTCACTGAATGACTCTCATGTTATTTACCCTTCTTTATTTTCCCTTTTAGGTGAGATTGACAAACATAAGGGATTCGTATTGAATTGATGCTTTTGGGTTGGTTTTCTTTACTTTATTTTTCAGACTTCTATTTTATGATATTATCGATATTTATTCAGATTTTATTTTATTATTATATTTATGGCGTTGATGTTGACTTCTGAAAATTAATAAACGAAAATTCTAAAGATTATTATTTATTTAATTATTTCAGAAAATGCAGGTATTACATACTTAGTCTTCTTCAACATGAAGTAGCTTTTCGTCATGGACTTGAGTGCATTCTCCACATCGACTCGATGGTCTGTTTGCAGTCAGTGATGTCATTAGTAAGACATTTAATGGCACAAAGGTTTCATTGAGTGGTTTTTGTTGGACGTAACATGTTGAATTGTGGGGTCTTCATTAATTTTCTCTATGATGAAAAAGGAAAAACAAAGTATTTGTGGCCACCATGGGTTCTTACGTTCTTTGTGGTTCTTCTTCAAGTGGTCCCACTTGAGTGGAGTGTAGACTTTTACCGGTGATATTGGGAGATGCTGTTATGAGTTTGTTTGTTGTGCTAATTTTGCTTGTGCATCAAGAAAGATGTTTTGCTCAATTCTTGTTTTGATTAGTCTACCACAAACTTTGGGGAACACGTGTCCCTGAGTACAGTTGGTATGAAGGTGGAGATGGACTCCTTTTACAAGCACGTCTTTTGTGATTTCTCTTTTGCGACTCTGTTTACGTCTCGGTATCATACAACAGATCTCTTTTGTTGCACGACTCTGTTTGTGCTTGAACAAGAGAGTGAAATAGCTTTTGGTTGGGACTTCCTCTTGCGATTTGCGGTATCGCATAGTACATGGACAATAGACTGCAATTGGTCCACATCACATGCAGTATCGAGAGAGTCCAAGCTATTGTCACTTCCAAGTTCCAATGGATCCACTATCTGGTGATTTCAAGTCGGAATATGGAGTTGTGCTACGTTAAAATGTGGTCACAAGCACCAAATCAAGACAAATGCTCGTCAATATAAGGTTACTTTCGCATCAAGTTGGGAGGTGATAACTTTCTGTCTTTGCGTCAACATTAACACCATTTCGATTCGAGGTCGAAGCTTTCAAATCCTGAGGACCTGATGCAGCATTGATACGTGCTCAAATTACCCTAAAGCTACTCTCTCAATTCGATATGTTCAATAAGTTTCTAGGCCAAATCTCATTGTTTATATCAATTTAGCTAAGCAGGATTTACTTCATGTGTTGATCCCACTCTCACGGTTGTGAACTATCCTATTTCTAGTTACCTACTCTGAAAACATGTAGTAAGAACAATCTTGTAAAGGATGAAATATGGTTACCCTAATAGTTCTATATATCATAAATTCATCAAAACCCTAAAAAATCCCTAAATCTAACAGGACCTAACAAACATGATCAGAAAACACAATCAAAGATTGAATAGATATCATTTGTAGAATAAAACATGAGTTCCGAGTTGATCTCTGAAGGAGTTATAATCTTCTCTGCAAACCTAAAAGAAAGCTTAGCCTAAAAAATAGATGCAAGATAATAAATATAGGTTAAAATGGGTTCTTTATTAAATAGATCTCTGATACCCTAAAATTGGATCTTAATCTACTGTAAGCTAACAATGGTTATTGCAGTACTTTAGATTCGATTCCAGAAGACCGTTTCTACACATTGTTTATATGAGTTCAATATTAAGCTAAGATAAATCGTATGAACTGAAAATAAGAAAATCAAATAAATTAGTAAACAGAGTTGGATTGGTTTAAGATTATAAAAAACTAGGTTTAGTGCGATTCATCAGGATACTTAGGAACATGAGTCACACAACTAATCAGGCAAAACAATACGAACCAATATAAAACTTGAACAACAAGATTTGATAAGCCCATTATTGTGGTGTCTACCCATTTATCAAGCAATCATAATATCTAAATTTTCGTTTGAATTAGATAATGATGTGACAAGCTTTACGATTTGATTCAATGGGTTCTCGATTTACGTTAACATCAACTTTCGTTGGCTAAGGAAAAATCGTCTATCTATGTTTTTTATAGCAATCTAAAACACTTTTGATGGATAGGTTACCTAGATTCAGTTTCTAAATTGCTAGTTTACCAAAAGTAATAAGTATTGAAATAGATAGAGATATAAAAAAATAACAAAACTATTTGTCTCTATCTCATTGATTCAAGATCCCTAACACCCTAAACCTAACAATCGATTACTCAGCCATAGTCACAGAGATCACAGAGATAAAATATAAAGAAAACTTGATAATAGATTGCAAGAATAATAAAAAAGGGTTCATGATTCTTCTCAAATATACTGCAGATATAGGGTGGCGCACGAGGGAAAAGGGGATCCCTAGGTCAAATTCCAAAATATTGAAAACTTTCTTAAAAATCTCAATCTTTGGAGCAGCAGCTCTATTCTGAAATCGGGTGCTCTATTCTTAAATCTCCAAACTTCACTCTTCTCTGCATGCTTTCCACCAAGTGATCATCATCCATCTACAACCCACTTCAGACCAGTAAATACTCGAAAATAACTAAAAGGACTCAACAAAGACTCAAAAAAGAACTTTAGAAAACATTGTTAGAATGCGTTAGGAACACAATATATCAGTTCCTTAGACTTAGATCCTTGTTTGTCGTCAAACAAACAAGTGCCTAAAGAATGAAAGAAAGGTTTGAAAACGTGGGAACACTCCTATTCTCAGAACCCATACTTTAACCATGAGTCTCTGAACCATACATTCAACAAAACTAAGATAACAAACTTTTACCGAAACCCCACATACTGCTTTTCAATCCGGCTCCATACTTGATATCCTAAACACGCAAAAATCCAAAATTTCCAGTCAAAACTAAGAGTGGGATGTGCTTCTCATCATAGACATTATTCAGGGTAGCTAATGCTAGGTGTAAAACAAGCTAGTTTATGGTGGAGCTAGAAGTTTTTAGGGATTACAATTTTGATGTAGAGGATGCATGATAGCGCACAAAATTGCAAGAGAGGGTTGATATACCTTGTTATTTACCAGTTTTAGACTATCATTTAGACCCTAGTTGGAGTCTACTATGTGTGTGTGGACTGTGTTTAGAGTCTTTACAGGTCCAACTACGTTTCAGAGCATTATGGAGATCATGAAACTTGATAGAGTATTCAGACGAGATATCCAATAGTTGTTAATATTCAACTAACTACGAGTTCAAGTCAAGCATAACCACCGATCGACGGAGCATCCTTGTTGTCGATCGATGGCCCACTCGCAAAGTATTGGCCGACTTCAAGCCCAAATCAAGAGGAATTATGAGAATGCCCCTGCACGAGTTTTGACCTAGTTTATAGAGAGAGAGAGAGAGAGAGAGAGAGAGAGAGAGAGAGAGAGAGAGAGAGAGAGAGAGAGAGAGAGAGAACTTTTTAATTTTACAGTTTTTAATTTTCTTGCATTGAAATTTTTAGTAGTTTAGGGAGAATATCTTAACTCCTTCAGAGATTTATATTGGAACCCCATTTATTATTCTATGCATTATAATATTCAGTTCCTCATGTTTTCTTTGATCATTTGATTTAGGGTTCATAATGATACTGATGAATTAGCCCAAAAGTAGGATTGCTAGGATGAAGTAATATCAATATTTGGAATTGTGTTTAATGCTTGCGTTATAGAGTAGCTAACTAGAAACCTGAACTTAGGACATGGAAAACTACGAGAGTAGGTTCTATGCCAGAATTGATTTCATTGAGCTAGATTGTTAGATGCATGCGAGAGCTGGTTTAATTAACAATGTGGACAAACTTTATGTTTGATTAGCGTCGATCGACATAAGGCCTAAGCCGGCGATCGACCGTACACTTCTCTGTCCGCATACGAGAGTTATGACAATAGGGGTTCAGACTAGTTAACATTTATTGTTCTCGCATATTAATAATTCCATGCATCCTATCCCTTATAATTCACTTGCCAGAAACCCTAGATATACCGTTTTTTCCATATTTGCAATCGCTTTTGTATTTTAGATAATTTCCTATTCCTGATAGACGTACATCTTAAACCACTATTTAAATTTTGCCTAACTTAACCACTTCAGTTGGACCTCTCTTGGCAAGAGTAGTTCATAGGGTTAATTTGATTGATTTCATTATTAAGAACATAAAGCTTAACCCGCACACTGTCAAATTTGGCGCTGTTGCCGGGGAACAAAGATCGCCATTAGATTTATTTTCTAGGTTTAGTTTAGGCTTTTTAATTACTGAAATTTACTAATAATATTTTTTCGTGTCTTAAAGGTTCATGCCCACCAGTACTGGAAGCAACAAGAACCAGGAATTACTCTTCTCAGATCCAGTTGTAATTGAACGCTTGATACGCAAAAAGATACGTCAAGCATCGAGCGACAGCAGCATTCAACCGCCGATTGACGTTTTTTTTACGACCAACATCTATTGACAGCACCAACACGGCATCGATCGACAGTTGACACGAGTTTAGATGGTTGCAACTTTAGTTTTGGTTAGAGATGAGAGAGGAGACCTGTCTGACTTTGAAGGTCTTCTGCGTAATGCAACATGTAAGAGAATTGATGATCAGGGAGCTGCAATCTCTAAACCATAAGTACAAGCAGACGCTGCAGTAGCTCAACCTGAAGCTAATGCCCAAGCTGCTCAACGGAGACTGACAGATTACAATCGTCCAGACAAGTTCTATGCTGAAAGATCCACTATTCATCCTCCAGATTTCTAGAGGAAAGACTTTGAGATCAAACCGTCCTTCTGCACACTTATTTCGCAGACACTCTACCATGGATCGCGACATGAGCAACCAGTGGATCATTTGGAGTGGTTTGAGGATCGTGATCTTCTATCAAAGCCAGTGGAGTCCCTGAGGACTATCTGTTTTGTAGCTCTTCAAGTACATACTTGCTGGAGAGGCTTCACATTGGCTTAAGCAACTACCACCAGGATCTTTGACATTCTGGACAGACATAAAAAACTGCGTTCATGCGCAATTTCTTTGATGATGCGCGAGCAGAGGACTTGAGAAGAAGAATCACCACATTCACACACGAACATGGAGAATCATTCAGAAGCTTTTGGTTTAGATTCAAGTCATACCATAGAGACTGCCTGTGACACCCCCGATCTGGTCTAAGTACAAGTTGACTCGACCAGCCGTGCAACACTCAAACAAGAACATGCACATCCAATCACTAGTAACTTAAACCAAACCGAGAGGCCACAATGTGTACCTCAACGATTAACCCGAAGTTCCCGGAATAAATCCAGGTAACTTAGGCCAATCGCCTAAGTACACCTATCCTATTAGGTACAACCCGAGGCTTTTCAACCCGATTGAGTAATACCAAATATTTAGTTCGTCCGGACAAGGACTAATATCATATGGAACTCGGACTTAATGAAAACTCTTTAATACATTATATAATATTCTTTCAAAAGCATCTTACAAAATATTAATGATTAACCACGAGGTTTTCGGTCAACAAACTTTAGACATAGGATATATCAAAACTACTTTGCAAGGATAATAAAACTATCGCTGGCTAATGCTGTTCCTTCCCGTCCTATAGTAATGGTCTCCCGCCTACTGGTTACCTGCATCACAAATGAGTCATGAGTAACTAGTTTACTCAGTGAGTCTAATCCCGCACCCCCAACACATATTAATAAAATCCCGAGCAGTCGACACCATTTGAATGCAGTGGAAATGTATTCCATAATTATTATATATATAAGCATCACCTCCACAATACCCGCCGTTCACTCATACGTATAATATATATATACTAAACTCGGAAAACCACCAAGGCTAACCAAGCCTAGCGGGAAAATAAATATAACCATCATCTCCATCATATATTCCAAGATCGAACATCTAATGCTGCATGCAGTTACACGGTCTCCAGGATGTGACCCCATCATCGTGTCTTCGTGACCCCATCATCGTGTCTTCGTGACCTTGTTCCATGTCGCAAGACAAATTCACGGTAATGCGGGAACTTTAGGGAGAGTGAGTATACTATAGGAATTCACATGATTCATACTGATATACTTATATATTAGTACTTGAGAACAAGTACTAAGTCTCGGAATAAACCTCAAACAATAATTCATAATATTTATAAAGTGTTTATAATAAGTAAACACTTCATAATTTAATATAGCTCAAGAGACTTACTTATCTATCAACCATAATCATTTATTTTACTCAAGCAACACTAATTCATAACTCATCAGTCATCTATCTAGACTCACCTTTGAATCCATGAGAGTGGCCAAGGAAGACTAGACTTGAGCTCAAGCTAAATGTTCTCCAATTGCTGATCACTCCCAAAACAGAATGAGGACAAGACATGATTTGGCTGGTCCTGGCACTGACCTCGACCATCTGAACCAATTACAGACCGGTTGGAGCAAAGGTTAACAATCTGGTTCAAGAAGAAACTCAACTCAGCTCAGATAGTTCGGTATAGAAAAGTGTAGTTCAGACCATGATCAGTTTGGTTAAGCTTAGCTAAGAGTAGTTTGGTTGAACGATAAATCCTTTCAGCTAATTTGTTTAGATGCTAGGAGACCATGAACTGAACTAATATCAATCCACATACAACTTTAGAAATTAATCCATACATGAAGCTTAACAAATCAGTCCACTGGTTCCAAATAAAACTTTTCTTATCTAGTAGCTAAGGCTTATTGATTCCTCAAGCTTTAAGATGAACTTGGTTGATATAAACTTCAAGCTTAACACATGTCTAACCTGATCAGGTAAAGATATCCATGGTAGGATCAAGATCAGAAACAGAACAATTCTTTAGGGTCGCTTTAGATGGACTGAAGATTAATTAAAACTGATCTCATCAAACCCATAAACTCTTACCGATTCAAATCAACAACTTTCTGAACTTAGCTGGTACACCACTTACAGTTTAAGCCACGCCTAACCTGATCATTACCATATCAATCCAAGGACAGATTCATTCAGAAAAAATCTCAAGTGTAGCTAAACCAACATAACTGCTCACAGAAAACTGATCCACACACATCTTACCGATAAAAATCAAAGGCTGAAGAACATGGTGATTCTCAACTTCAGGATGCCAAAACTTCACCCCTTAAAAACACCAAAACACACTGGCTAAAGTCAGAAAAGGGTGAGAAAGGGTCATCCAAGCTCACTTCTCTTCTCTGAATTTTCTCTGTTTTTTTTCATGAATTTTTCCTCACAGATTTTGCTCTCTTGCTTTCTCTCTTTCTCTCTGAATTTTTCTGTTTTGTTTCTGAGATGAATGAGCTCGACCAGAAAGAGTGAAAGGTAATAAATGACATGGAAAACAGCAGGAGAAGACTCAGAGTTAGACATGTGGTGAGCTGAATCACACTTTCCCTCCCATAAAGTAAGGTAATTTCCTTCCCATGAAGAAACTCCAGCAGCTTGTGCATCTCACATGACTTTTAATGTAGCAGGCAGGCAGGAAGGTGCAAGTCACATGTCAGGTTCAGGAAGGAAGAAAGCAGGCTAGAAGGTGCAAGGCGTGTGACGGTTCAGGAATAATTTTATGAGTTTTGTCGATATTTTCAGACATTTTTTGAATAAAATTTCTCGTCCTGCTCTCGGATAAACTTATCCAGCTTCAGTACAACTCGACCATAATAGTTAACACTCGACCAGAACTCTCAGTGGGAGGCCTTTCGACCACATGATAGTCCCGTCGAGACATTAATCACCGGGTCGATTTTATTTTTAAATCTGATCATCCAATCTCCAAACTGAACTTACTGATTTTTCTCGACCAAAATTATATCTGCTTAAGAGGGTTATTACATTCTTTCCCCCTCAAAAGAATTCGTCCCCGAATTCTCAAAACATAGATGTACACACTTTACTGGACAATGGAGTCTCTAAACTTATACTCATATGCTTCCGTCAAAACAACTAATGGTTGGTTTTTCAAAATATTTGAACTTACAAAATTTTCAGATTCTCCGATCTTTTGATATGGTGCTCACCTATCTGCAAAGTATCTTTAGGATAGGCTAAATTGAGTTGCCAGTCTTCGGGTTTCAATAGTACTATTGAATCCGATATAAGCTTAGGCAACATCGCCTCATAGATTTTCAAAGGTATGTCTGAAAGAAGCTCTGGTCAATAGATAACCTTTCCAACTCTGATAAACTCACTACTCGGTACAGATCAATATAACAAATCACAAACGTTACCTAACTGTTACAAACAATCCTTTCTTTTCTGAGCAAACACCTTAAAGAAGAAATAAATGCGTTACTGCAATACAACTCTCTTCCAGCGGTTTACATACTTCTTTTGACAGCCTTGAGTCTCTTAATACCATCAATCTGAAATCTTCCTATCTGCCTTTCTCTTTTATCAACAACATAAAACGTGGAACGTTAGGTGATGTGCCATACGTGAAGGTAACATCTTTGTTCTTGTCGTTGTCAACTTGATTAACCGTGCAACAATCAAACAAGAACATGCACGATCAATCACGCTAACATGATTCAGACCAAGGGTGCTACTCTAAAATACACACACTCACCCATTCCAAGAATTATGTTCCTTACAATCTTCATTAAATTTATGATCTATCGGAGGCCCTCTTCATAAACTTCTGAACAGCTCCAATATCTGTAATGTTCCCCATAACCAAGTCTGGTCATGTTGCTTTCTTATTTCCTTCTTCTACCCAACAACTGAGGATCCAAAAGGTTTGCTTATACCACGCTTGATACCAATTGAGTACTCTTGTACGACAACTCCAGCTTTCTGTATTGATACATTCTCTGATATCTTAACAACATTGGCATTTCCATTTGCCTTATGGTCATACCTTTTATTTCATTCATCAATCTCCTTCGGGGTCACTTATCATCTCCTTTCTAATAATCATGCTTAACTTCGGGTACGACTTAGGTTTCTTCTCCCATGTCTCCTCTTACTGAATTTGTACATGGCATAGTTCTCATACCGTTCTCTGAAATTCTCTTCATTAAATTCCTTCCATGTTTTCCTTAAGTTCTCATTCTTCAGCTGAGTTCCTCAGATATAAACGAGTAAGCCATCTTGAGTACTACTTGCAATATTAAAGAATCTTCACTCTCTCCTTATAAGGGCATCCAAATTCTTCTTCATGATTCTTGAGATCTTTCTCAATATCGACACGAAATTTCCTCCCTTCTAAGCATAAACAACTGCATTTTCTTTTCATAGGCTTCTTTGATCATTGAACACTTGCATCCTTTCTCCATACTGAAATGGTTGCTAAATTTGATGTATAAACAAAATCGCAGCCAACTTCAGCTCATGCATCGGATACTTTACTTTATCCTTCTTTAGCTCCCTAGCATAAACGATTTACCCATCATTTTTCCTCAGCATTCACAAGAACCAACATATGATGTATCCATGCAGCAGTATATGTCTGGCTAGGCTAATGCACAATGAAGATATATCACCTCAGCTACTGACATGGTTGCCAGCCCTTGATCAAACATCAAGTCAATCCAATGAAACTGACTCTTTAGTAACAGAGACTAAACACGGCCATTTTTTTTTATAGCAACAACATGTTTTTATAAAATTCCAACAACTCCATGTTCCAACTTACTGACTAAAGGACCCCACTTCCCATTTCCTAGCAGTAGCATTTACTTAATCTGGATGCGTCCATTGAACTTCCTTGGAAACAACATGTACCTTGCGACTGATCTTAATAACTCATCACTTTTAGAACGTTGATACTTTGCCTTGATGTCACGTCATCGATTCATTTACTGCTCAAGATAACCAAAAACTCTCATCCTTCTTTTTTTTACCACTGACATGGGTGCTCCACACAGGAAAGATCAAGGTCGAACGAAACCTTTCTCCAAACAAATCTTCTAACTACGTATTTATTCGACTAGAATCTCTTAGCAAGAAGCCTAACCTATAACAGCAAATCCGGTTTTGAACGGTTACTTCTAGATGTGGACAATCCTTCCAGCGCCTTAAACAAATCTTGGAATCCTCTGATTATCGGACTGTCCTCTATACTCTGCTACTTTTGATCTTCTATTTTCTAAGTGGTCAAGATAACGGAATACGTCCCTTCACCTTTTTCCAAAAAATTTTCCACTCTTATAAATGGTATGAGTTATGCTCCAAATTTTAGTAGAATCCCACTGTAGACCAACGTGACTGGCTTCTTCCAAAGACTTCTTCCTCAACAACATCCTAACTGAGCTCGGTAACTAGATAGCCAATCTCACTCTAGATAGAAATATACCGCTCTAATGGAATTACTAAGGAACGGGGATGACATATGAAGGCATGCCATAATTCTAAATGGCAGCCAGTACTTCCACAAATAAGAACGATATACTTGAATTCACTAAAGTGAAACCTCCCTAAAACTATGACACTACTTGGGAACTACAACTATGCGTTGTTCCCAAATCAAACACAATATGGGCGGAAAACTTTCGTCCATATACAAGGTCTCTTATGACACCTTGATCAGACTTCCACTTATTTATTTAATCATTCATAATGTTTTGTTTATTGTTATTATTTTTTTTAAAGCGCGCAACACACAATGGAATAAGAAGCAAACCTGTAATTGGACCTTTCAGGAGTTTTGAAGGTCCAAGAAATTCTAAAATGTAGGCTCTACCCAAATAGCCTAACACTTAGGTCGGGACTAATGGTAAGGAAACGCGAACAAGTTCAACAACTGGTACCCTAGGTATAGGTAATAGGCGGCGGATGAATTCATGGGGAATGGGTAGAAAAACATCCTTAGTCTTCAGAGAAATGACCAAAGTGCAAATGACGTAAACGATCTAGGATTTTATCCACTCTTGAACAATCACAATCATACTGTCCTTGCTAGCCACAACCACAACAACTCAGGGTCCTCGGTCTTGATCTGATGAAACGTCCAACCAAAATAATCTCCATCGACTTCATGGATTCCTTACCTGAAACTGACCTTCGATCTGAACCTGATAGCCTTTAGACTGTCTAAATGGCACGAAGAATCTTCCTTGGCAGTAACAGCTCTCTTAACATACACATCATACTCTACCATCTCCTTAAAGCTCTTAAGCACTACAGTCTTTAGTTATTCTGAAGGTTTGGGATTAAGTCCCCAAAAAAGTCCTCATGATCATTGACATATCCTCCAAACTTTAATGGATGAATTAGATTCACTTGACTTCAAAATCTTGGCGGAAACATCTCATTGTACTAACTCTATAAGATGAATCTTCAATCTGTCCCGTGCTTTGGGTAGAAAACACCCAATCTTGAACTCTTCAAAGAAATCTGTCTAACTTGGACTGACGTTCCCAAAATTATTCTTGACGCTTGACGACTAACTCAATGCATCCTTCTTGATATTGTCTCCTTCAATATCCTTCTTGCAATCCTCGAAACAATGGGCCATGTCAGTCGCCTGCTCCCAGTGTTGCATTTGAAATTTTCCTCAATCGAAAGTCTCAATCGAATGGTTTAGTCCTTCCTCAGTATCTTGTGGTCCCAACTTCATTATCCTCTTCACAAACTTGAAGATTTCTTATTGCAGTGGAGTGGTGCGTCCATCGTCTTGTACTATACTCAAACTATCTCATCCACCACGCTAAACTTGAAACAAATACTGAATCAATCACGCTTGTACGGCTCCATTTCTTGTATGTCTGAGCATAAGATGGATAAAGTTCAGCAGCCGGAAGAATAAGTGCATCTGAGTGTTCATATGTAGTCGGACCTCTTTGAACCGGATCATTACGAACAACGTCCACTTTCACATCGATAACACATAGATCCATTTATATGTCGACTAGATCTCCTATATCTCTGAGCAAGAAGATAGAAAAATTGGTAAGTGAACTCCACCCCGTCGAACTTATCTTGGTGCATCTGCTATGAAAGTTAAAGATAAGGTGACTACCAATGACTATCTATCCTAAGATGAAGGAACCAACCAGCATATCCTAGTTATCCTGGCGACTCATTTTGACTCGAAAAATATTTGAAACAAGTCCCACTCTAGCATCATATAACCATGCTCTGATACCACCTTTGTGACACCCCCGATCTGGTCTAAGTACAAGTTGACTCGACCAGCCCTGCAACACTCAAACAAGAACATGCACAACCAATCACTAGTAACTTAAACCAAACCGAGAGGCCACAATGTGTACCTCAACGATTAACCCAAAGTTCCCGGAATAAATCCAGGTACCTTAGGCCAATCGCCTAAGTACACCTATCCTATTAGGTACAACCCGAGGCTTTTCAACCCGACTGAGTAATACCAAATAGTTATTTCGTCCGGACAAGGACTAATATCATATGGAACTCGTACTTAAAAAACTCTTTAATACATTATATAATATTATTTCAAAAGCATCTTACAAAATATTAATGATTAACCACAAGGTTTTTGGTCAACAAACTTTAGACATAGGATATATCAAAACTACTTTGCAAGGATAATAAAACTATCGCTGGCTAATGTTGTTCATTCCCGTCCTATATTAATGGTCTCCCGCCTACTGGTTACCTGCATTACAAATGAGTTATGAGTAACTAGTTTACTCAGTGAGTCTAATCCCGCACCCCCAACACATATTAATAAAATCCCGAGCAGTCGACACCATTTGAATGCAGTGGAAATATATTCCATAATTATTATATATATAAGGCCTATCATTCCATCGATGTGAATCATATCTTAAGCATCACCTCCACAACACCCACCATTCCCTCATACGTATAATATATATATACTAAACTCGGAAAACCACCAAGGCTAACCGAGCCTAGCGGGAAAATAAATATAACCATTATCTCCATCAGATATTCCAAGATCGAACATCTAATGCTGCATGCAGTTACACGGTCTCCAGGATGCGACCCCATCCATCGTGTCTTCGTGACCTTGCTCCATGTCGCAGGACCAATTCACGGTAATGCAGGAACTTTAGGGAGAGTGAGTATACAATAAGACTTCACATGATTTATACATATATATACTTATATATTAGTACTTGAGAACAAGTACTAAGGCTCGGGATAAACCTCAAATAATAATTAATAATATTTCTGAAGTGTTTATAATAAGTTAACACTTCATAGTTTAATATAGTTCAAGAGACTTACTTATCTATCAACCATAATCATTTCTTTTACTCAAGCAACACTAATTCATAACTTATCAGTCATCTATCTAGACTCACCTTTGAATCCATGAGAGTGGCTAAGGAAGACTAGACTCGAGCTCAAGCTAAACATTCTCCAATTGCTGATCACTCCCAATACATAATGAGGACAAGACATGATTAGGCTGGTCCTGGCACTGACCTCGACCATCTGAACCAATTACAGACCGGTTGGAGTAAAGGTTAACAAACTGGTTCAAGAAGAAACTCAACTCAGCTCAGATAGTTCGGTATAGAAAAGTGTAGTTCAGACCATGATCAGTTTGGTTAAGCTTAGCTAAGAGTAGTTTGGTTGAACGATAAATCCTTTCAGCTAAGTTGTTTAGATGCTAGGCGACCATGAACTGAACTAATATCAATCCACATAGAACTTAAGAAATTAATCCAGACAGGAAGCTTAACAAATCAGTCAACTGGTCCAAATAAAACTTCTATGAATTAGTAGCTAAGGCTTACTGATTCCTCAAGCTTTAAGATGAACTTGGTTGATATAAACTTCAAGCTTAACACATGTCTAACCTGATCAGGTAAAGATATCCATGGTAGGATCAAGATCAGAAACAAAACAACTCTTTAGGTTCGCTTTACATGGACTGAAGCTTATTTAAAAATGATCTCATCAAACCCATAAACTCTTATCGATTCAAATCAACAACTTTCTGAGCTTAGCTGGTTAACCACTTACATTTTAAGCCACGCCTAAACTGATCATTAAAATATCAATCCAAGGACAGATTCATTCAGAAAAAATCTCAAGTGTAGCTAAACCAATAGAACTGCTCACAGAAAACTGATCCACACACATCTTACCGATAAAAATCAAAGGCTGAAGAATATGGTGATTCTCAACTTCAGGATGCCAAAATTTCACCTCTTAAAAACACCAAAACACACTGGCTAAATTCAAAAAGGGTGGGAAAGGGTCATCCAAGCTCACTTCTCTTCTCTGAATTTTCTCTGATTTTTTTCATGAATTTTTCCTCACAGATTTTTTTTCTCTTGCTTTCTCTCTTTCTTTCTGAATTTTTCTGTTTTGTTTCTGAGATGAATGAGCTCGACAAGAAACAGTGCAAGGTAATAAATGACATGGAAAACAGCAGGAGAAGACTCAGCAAGAAAGGACAAAAGTTTCAGTTCAGAATAAGACATGTAGTGAGCTTAATCACATTTTCCCTCCCATGAAGTAAGGTAATTTCCTTCCCATGAAGAAACTCCAGCAGCTTGTGCATGTCACATGACTTTTAATGTAGTAGGAATGCAGGAAGGTGCAAGTCACATGTCAGGTTCATGAAGGAAGCACGCAGGCTAGAAGGTGCAAGGCATGTGACGGTTCAGGAATAATTTTATGAGTTTTGTCGATATTTTTCGGACATTTTTTGAATAAATTCTCGTCCTGCTCTCGGATATACTTATCCAGCTTCAGTACAACTCGACCATAATAGTTAACACTCGACCAGAACTCTCAGTGGGAGGCTTTTCGACCACATGATAGTCCCGTCGAGACATTAATTTACCGGGTCGATTTTATTTTTAAATCTGATTGTCCAATCTCCAAACTGAACTTACTGAATTTTCTCGACCAAAATTATATCTGCTTAAGAGGGTTATTACACTGCCCACACCATGATTTCAACGAGGTGCAACTACTTAGCACCTTCTTCCGAAGTATTGATCTGCAGTACCAACTGGCTATAGACACAACTAGTGAACAAAATTTCAACACTAGGAGTCCAGAAGAAGCAACAAAGCTTATTGAGAACTTGACATCTAGCAATAACACCAATAAAACTGATTATGAGGGGAAGAAATCAGTTTCAGCTTTAAGCAAGGGGCAGATAGATGAAGTCGAAGCAAAGTTGGACAGTGTTTAGAAATTTTTCAGGACAAGAAGAAGAAGAAGAAGAAGAAGAAGCGAATCAGGTACAACAGAAAATCCTATGGTGGCAACACAAGAGTTTATAAAATTTCTCTAGATACTCAATTTGATGAAGCGTACTATACTCATAGATTATGGATATTTTTCAGGGAATCTAAGGATACAGATAAGGAAATAGAGCGCATGTTAAATGACCTCAGAGAGAAGCTGAAGCAGAGGATCACTCTCAAGAAGAAAAGTGATCCTGTAAAGATCGTGGTTCCATGTATTGTGAAAAGTGATCCTGTAAAGTTCGTGGTTCCATGTATTGTCAAAGGTCACGAGTATCCCAATGCGCTCTGCGATACCGGATCGGCAGCCAGCATCATGCCTAGAGCTATGCCAGAGAAGCTAAGCCTGAAATTGGATCCATTTAGTGATTCATTCACTTTGTGGACTGCTCCAAGGTGAATTTAGGAGGAAGAGCCAGAGACGTCCCAGTGCAGATTTGCAACGCCTTAGTCCCAGTAGACTTCCATGTGATGGATATCAAGATTGATTATAACTCTTCCTTACTCCTTCGAGGAGAATCATGGCCACAGTTGGAGCTATCTGCGACATGAAGACAAACATTTTGTATCTATAATTAATAGAATCAAATGATTTTTATGAACCTGTTAAAGTCAAGAACAAGGCTACTCTGATAGAATGGAGCGAGGATCCAGGTTTATTTGCTACATGCTTCTACAATTACAAGGAAGATGAGGAGTCTGCGGAGATAGCATCGATTGATACCCAACCCGTGACACCGATCGATGGCACCTACATGCAGACACTGCACGGAACCCACCCTTCATAATCGATCGATAGCCAACTTCAACAATCGGTCGATGGCAAACCTCAACCATTAACAGACACTCATGCAACAGATCATAATGAAGAAGACAGTCCAGAAGAAATTGTCTACGCTGGACATCAATACCGTGAGTTGGCACCAGAGAACACCAACCAAGATTACACAGAACTTCACCCAGAAGAAGCAGTTGAGCATGATATATTTGAGTTCTGGAATTCTAGAGGCTTCAGCCGGTTGAACGAAGCCAAAGCTCCAGCATCAAACGACAAGACACGTCTACCATCGATCAACGGTTGCATCGACTATGGATCCAGAGCTTTTGTCAAAAACAACCGAAGAAGATTTCATTGCGAGAAGAGAAATGAGTATGGAGTTTACAAAGTGAGGATGGCAATGCACGAGCCATGGATGGCAGAATCAATAAGTGTCTTTAGGAGGACATCATGGAGATTCTTGAGAGAGCCAACATGCATGAATATACTTATCTATGTTTGCCACAGTGTGCAGCAGACATTCGCAGAGACAGACAAGACACATCAACTTACAGCAAACAAGAAGTTGACAACATGGTACAAAGAATTTACAGAGCCCAAGAGACGATTACATATGACTATTACAAGAGGCTTGATGACCTGTCCCACCCGTTTAACAACAGTATTGGCTGGTTAACCACATGCATGGAAAAGATGAAGAAGAAGATGGACTACACTCACAAGATTATTCAACAACAACATTGACCGACGGCAGCACTAGGCCATTGACACTTGGGTGTTTTTTATGTTCTAATAGGGTGTGAATATCCTAAACAAATAACTGTCAAATTAACCCTTAATCCTAACACACAAAATAATACTCTTGCCAAGAGAGATCAGGTGTAGTACTTAGGGATTGAATCCACAGAGAACAATGGCACACAATAGATTTCTTTTTTCTAAAGACTAAGCTAGGTAATTATATATATTGGCAACAAGTAATCAGGTCAAGGAAATATTCTTTATTAGAAGGTATAGATACAATTTGGAAATATGCTAATAATGTAAATACGGAAATATGTTAATTATGTAAATATGGAAATATGCTGATAGATTAACTAGATGCAAATGTAAATATGCTAGATCTAGGGTTTCAAGCTTAATGAATTATAGGTAATAGGAGGAACGTATATGTAAATATTCTAGAACTCAAATATTAACTATTCTGACCCTTATAACTCCAACTCTCAAGTTAGAGTCAAAATCGGTTACGACTGAATCAACGTCGGAAACCTACCGAGAAAATGCGTTCTTGCTGAAACTGACTTGGAAAAAGGGAAACGACAAAAATTAAGGTCAAATCTTGACTGACCACAAAGGAGAAAATGAGACATCAAGAAGAGTTTGTCCAAAATCCTCGGGTAAACGTATCCCCGAACGGAAATATGACGAAACGACTAGAAGTCTTGATCATCCAACTCCCCGAACGGAGAATATGGCCGAGAAAGACGTCCACAAATCAAGCCACATGGGTCGACCAAATCGCCCGTATGGTGAGTTGGACGGCACGTACCAACCAACTCGCCCATACAGCAATTTTGACTGTCCTACTCGCCATACGGGCGAGTTGGATGGCACGACACGACCAACTCGCCATAAAGGCGAGTTGGACGGTACAGACCAACCTTATCCGGTCGAGTTGGACGACACAAACTAACCAACTCGCCGGTACAGCGAGTTGGACAAGGCTTACTCTCCGTACGGGCGAGTTGGAAAACACAACACGACCAACTCGCCCGTACGGCGAGTTGGGCAAGGCCAACTCGCCGAACGGGTGAGTTAGATGGCACGAGCAATTCGACCCGCCCGTTCAGTAATTCGGATCAAATCAATCCAGTTTCACCTCGTCCTCGTTAAACTCCCTCTTTCGATAGTTGATCAAACTTATCTTTATTCCATCTCGATCGGGATTTACATTGGAACTTTACCGAAAGAACTCGTTTTCTCGAGAAAGAATCGGGTCGATCGTATGAGACTATAACGGTTAACTAAACACCTAGAGTCACACGCCCCATACAAAATATCCTAACTCTCAGAAGACATCGAGTTAGCAATGATCTTTCGATAAAATTGTAGAAACGCGTAAGTCAGAAAATGGCCCGACGAGGTCTAAAGCTCGGCTAAAGGCCCACTCGTGATTTTATCCAAAAATCAAGTCCAAACTTTGCGAAGGTTTATCTTTTATTTTGCAGGAAGGGATAAATGTTAAGTTTCCGAAGATAATCATGAAGATCGAGGAAAAAAGAAATATTTCCATGAAACGATAAATTCGACCAAGGGCAGAAGTGAAAAGAGCAAACAGCCTCTAGAGGAGTATATAAGGACTTCAAGGGTGATGATGCAGAAGAGATACGAAAATCTCCACTCAGAGCAAACATAGCTTAGCACTTAGAGCATTTAGGCAACTTTTCGTTTTTGTTATCCGAGCTTCGACTCGACTAGGGTTTGCAGACTTAGGTTATTAGAACTAGGGATCTCGCCGACAGCTCTCATAGCCGGGCTCCTAGCCTGTTGTAAAAGCTCATACGCAAACTCAGAATAAGACATCTATTTGCTCTCTTTTCGATTCTTACTTTGTTTTTCAATATTTACTTTGTATTCTAACTGATTGGCATGTGGTTTAGCAGATATCCAGGACCTCTGGGAAAGTAGGGTTCACTCTGGGTTCCTAATTCAACGGAAATTGACAGTGCGAATTTCGGTTCCCACAGTTTGACGCTAGAAGGAGGAAGGGGGGGGGGGGTACGGATCAATCTAACTCTCAGCCATCAACGCTTTATCTAAGCATGTCAGATCTCAACAACCAACAGCCTAGTGACGATAACTTCGTCGATGAAAACGTTGAAAACACTCCAGCGACGAACGTCACTGAGGCCAACACCGACGCAAACACCGCAGCTTTTAAGGAGGTGAAGAAGATGCTATTGACTTTTGAGAAGAAGTCGACAGTCCAAACCTACGGTCGAAGACGCAGACATACATCCGCGCTGCACAAGAAGTTGAGCAGCTCGGGAAGAATCCCAGTTCGACAACCCTTTGAACAAAGAAGAAGAAGTTATCTTCTGGAAAGAACAAGAAGATCTGGTAGAGGAGCAAACTCGGAGCACTCACAGCAAACGCCGATAAAGTCATAAATCTGCTAGAAAAAGTTCCGAAATCCGCAATCTCTGCGAGTGATCTCATGAAAACGGTGGCCGAAGTGAGGGCGGTGAGTCCCAAATCCACCACACTACTAGCACCGCACCGGAGATCGATCTACTGCTCGAAGAAGCTCGTAGAACACCTTTTACTACTCGTATCACCGAAACTAGGGTTTCGGATCCTGGGAATGTCGAAGTGATGCCATACGATGGAAGTAATGATCCTAAGGCACACCTACATGCTTTTCAGGTCGCGATGGGTACAGCCAGATTCAGAGAAAATGAGAGAGACGCTGGTGAATGTCGCCTGTTCGTAGAGAACCTTCGCGCAGCAGCGCTAGAATGGTTCTCTCGCCTCAGGTGAAACCCGATCGGAAGCTTCCGCCAGCTCGCCTCATAATTCCTTAAACAATAATCGATGTTCATAAATCAAGAAACCTCCGATGTGGACCTCTAGAGCTTGCCCCATGAAGAGGACAAAACTCTCTGCGACTTCATAAAACTGTTCAAAACCGTCATGGCTAGAGTCACCGGGATAATCAACAAAGTCGCGATAGACGCACTTCGAAAATGCTCCAGTTCAAGTCAAAGTTCAGGAACTGGATAACTTTGGAAAAGCTGCGTACAATCTAAGACGCGCTTCACAAAGCCATAGATTACATTATCATCGAAGAAGAGACGAGGGTCTTGATACGTCCTAAAATCGGACAAGATCACTCAATCGGACTAAGGGATATGAAATCCCCAAAGGGAGAACTGGTGGAATGAATGATGACACAAAGGGTTGTGGAAGGCCCAATGATACTACATGACTCCGATCGTTGCTGGATGTGATGCACCGGTCCAACAAAAGAAGGTTCGAAACTTGGAGATAACCTCCCCAAGAAACTAAGAAGTGTTCTAAACAAAGAACTAAGAGATAAACTCAAATAAATGGGGAAAACGCAATGATCCAAAGAAGAATGTGCTAAAAACAAGGCATAGAAGACCAAAAACAAAGACTTGACTATATAAATGTGTTGACTGAAAACAAAAACTAGATCTGGTTTCCACACGGTTTTTACTTGTCTTGGGACTCTCATTTGACTGCTTGGTCAAAAATATTCCAAGGAATACCTTGTTTACTTCTTGGGCAAAGTAGTAAACCATATAAATGTTTGGATCTACATTTCAGCCCAAATACAGTCCAAAACAAGCCCATTCTTCAAGCCTGTTTTCCTTATACTTTATGATATTTTTGGCCCATGGACATGACTTAGAACCTTGAAGAGATTGGCTTGGTTCATAAGAAAGGGAGTTGACCGATTGTATCTTCTCGGGTGGTCGAACCAGCTCGGAAGATCGAACTAGCTCGCTCAGCTCGTCTAAATGATTGTCAATCCAGCTCAGTTCGTCTAGGATAGTGTCGATCCAACTCACTTGAGTATTCATCTCATCCAATATAGTGTCAATTAGCTCATCCATCTCCAAGGCAGTGTTGGTCCAGCTCACCTGAATGCGCACATGTCTGATTTGGCAAGAACTGAAGATCACCTGGTTTGTAAATGGTATAACAACTACATCTGAACTCCGTTTGATGTGATTCTTCTTAAAGGAGCTCCATAATGAGTTGAGAACATTATCCAAATGATTTCATGCGTGGAAGACTAGTGGTTTGGAGGATATGAGTCGAACAATGAACATATATCAATACTGCTTTCCATGATATCTTCAAGGTTAATTGATCGTTGCTTCCACTTAGTAAATCCTTTCTTTTCCAAGTTAGCGTCTGGTGTGACCATTGGTCTTATATTTTCGAATGGTTTGGAAAGAATGGCTGAAGGTTGATCACTTTGGTTATTAGGTCGTGGTTCCAGCCTTATGTCATTTCCGGATGAAAGCGGTCGATTTTGTACACAACTCGGTTAGTGTACACGTCTCGGTCAGTGTACACGTCTCGGTCAGTGTACACGGCTTAGTCAGATGGGTGATCCTTGGTTTGGTTGAGGTGGTTGACAAGATCGCCATCTTGGGTCGTTTCCATGATCCAAGAGGTCGGTGCTCTTACCGGGGCGCATCATTCCCTCCCCTTTCAAAAAGATTTGACCTCAAATCCATTTTACCTGGAAGAAAAGAAAATGAATCAGACAAAAAAACAATTTTAAAATCATGTAGAATTCAATGAAGGAAAATTTTGGAGAGAAACTTCCTTGGAGTTTTGAACTTATTTCCCTCAAGTATTTACAGTTCCATGTTCCAAGAACACAAGTGTGGTGTCTTCCTCCTCTGCTTGCTTCCATCTGAAACAGATCCTTTATATCCTGCACTTTCATAACAACTAGAGAAATCACATAAAATCTGCGAAAGAAATAATCAAAGGGTTTCTCTATCCTTAAGAAATCAAAAACAAGATCCAAGCTCTTAGGATAATCATCAAGCACATGAGCAAGCATCAATTAAGTAAACTGATTGCCAAAAGTTGGTTTACTAATTTTAAAATAAGGCATAGCTGGGAAAATGTTAGGAAACGAATGAGACAGTGCTAATTTCAAAAAATTCTCATCATCAACGAAATCAAAATGATTCTCTGATTTAAGCAATTTTGGTTCATGCTCTTTCCTACACCAAATCTCTTTCAAAGTACAGTTTAATGAAAACAATTCATGAAAAAGTTTAAGCAAAACGATTTTTAACCAAGTAAAGATGTGTTTTCGCTTAGAAACTCTCGAATTAAAAACATTCTCATTAAGAACAGAGACAATCATCTCATGATCCTTACAGTGCTTTTCGTTTTGACATGAGGTTGACTGAAGAATCATCTTTGGTTCATTGAGGATCACCAGCTCCAACTGTTTTTCTTGTGGTGAACTCTTTGCTGCCTCTTTTGTTGGGTTTTCTTTCAATTCACCAAAATGAAAAAAAGGATGAAAACACTCAAGCTCCATGGGCACGTCAAAGGTAACATGATTCCTGATATGACACTTAATAGATTCATCAGCACAAATAAATTTAGAATTACCTCCGGGTACTTGGCTAAGTGATGAAAACTGTATTGTCTTTGGTCTGGCCGGTTTTGGTGGATTGATCATATCTTCATAATTCCATGTCCATTTCTCCTTGTTTCGGTCTTTCTAGAAATCTGAGAGATTCATCTTGAATCCTAATATCGGCTATGGCTCTGGCCGCTTCTTTTTTGGGCCTGAATCTCCTTTAGAAGTCTGGTACTCGTGGATAGATGGACTGGAGAACCTCCGGTTTGGAAAATTCATAACTCCTTCTCCGTGAAGCTTTTCATGTAATTTCAAGCCTCAGTGAATACTTGATGACTTGTCCTTCCTGGAAAATTAGACTCACGACAAAAGACCTTCTGAATGTTGAGATATTCTCCTTGGACTGAACCTCTATCGCTGGCATCTCCAAGGTAGCCGGTTTGGACAACAATGCATCTCCAAATCTCAGGCTGTTGGGCATGTTCAATGCTCTCATTTCTCAGAGGTAGAAACTGTATTTCCTGAACACTCAAAAAAGAAACTAAAAGACCAGGATCATATGTGCAAGACAAGTACTTGTTCAAATAAAAAATCAAGATCTCTTTTCCAAGAACAAGTAGCACACATTTTATTCTTCCATGATGCACATCAAAGTAGACATTATAGACCAGAATGGTGTCAAGGCATGCAACAGTATGAATCATTTTCGAAACATGCCAATCCTTCTCACCACAAAAGAGTAAGTTCATATTTGAGAATCATTGATCAAAAGTTCAAGGCATTTTTCAAAGAAAGTGTTGTAAACCAAGATATCATCAATTCTCAAAACAACACAATTATCAAAAAATGAGCTCAAAAAATGCCAAGTTTTAGAACACACAAGATCACACTGCAAAACAGAATCACAAGAATCAGTTTCAGTTTCAAGTGATTTTTGTTCCAGCAAGTTCTTACGGATCAGAGGATGCAAAGAAATCATCAGTGATCAGTGCATGTATGGAAGAACTCAGATCAAAATCTTTTCTTTTGAAAATAAACCAATCAAAAGATTTTCAGCACAAAAATCAGTTTGTTGCAAATCAAGATCAAATGACTTTCAAGACGATGAAAACCTTTGTTATGTTCCAAGAACTGATCAAAGTTTAAAATATTTCTAGATGTTATGCCATTGTAATTTTGAAAACTTGGTTGATCAAGAAGTTCATCAGGTTTAAAAATCTTAAAAGAGTTAATCATGTTTTCAAAAACAGATTTTGAAACACAAAATTCTTTCATCTTGTTAAGACCAAAACGAGTCACATCATGAGAACTGATCTTGACAAACATGTCAGACATAGAATTAAACAAATCCGAGTTCTCACAGTCCTTTTGAAGATCAGGAGAAAAAGGGGCAGGAGATGTGTCGGGATCAAAGCATTGATGACTCTCCATAGCGATGGATGTGATGCTTGTTGCTTCTTCATCAAAGATTGGACCAGGTTCGTCCTCCTCATCAAATATAGGACCTATATCATCATACAAGGGTTTTCTAGTGTGAAGACGTGGTCCTTGAAGTTGATAGTCCAGTGGCTCTTCCTCAAAAACCTGTGGAAACAAAACAAGACTACTCGGATGCTCCGGTTGCGAAACGGTTAGTTCTACAATAGCTTGTTCATTATCATTCATAAACTCAGATTCCAGAGAAGGAAGATCACATTAATCCTCACAAGTGATAAAACCTCCATTCAGCTCTTCATCATATTCATGATAGATGGGTAAAGAATCTGAATAATCTTTTAGATCTTTAAGGTGGTTTTCAAATTCACGTTTGGGTGTTTCACTGATGAATATTGATGGCTCAGCTAAAGGTGCATGTGTGGATGTGATCATCTTGTGGCTATTGCTGACGTCCTTGAGTGCTTTTACCACTCCCTCCACAAGGTTGTCACAAAACTCTTGGACTTCATACTGACTGTAAAGCTTTCTTTGAACAGCTTCATCTCTGGACGTTTTAGACTGTTCCTTGCACCTATGGTTAGACATCTCATGTGGTCTTCTTAGGGTTGGCCTTTCCTGGACAGTAATAAACTCATCAAAAATAATCAAAGAATTTTGAGATGAAAATTTAAAGTAAGCATGTCGTCGGAAATTCTCTTTGCTACTCTCCTTGAGAAGACCAAACATCTTTATCCTGATTATTCTAAACACAAAAGGTTAGCAGATAAAAATCCTCACTCTCTCAGGTGTTTAATCTCCCCCACTCAAGTGTTTCACTAGAAATTTGGATGGTTATTCAAGAGTTTCTTCTCAAAGTTCTAAGAAAGACAATTCAAGTTTCTCAATGGATTCTCCAAGCAAACAAACAATGAAATGAGATAGGAAGATAAGAAAATTTGTGTTTTAGAATCCGATTTAACCTCCTCAAAGGTCGGGTTTCTCATCGGCCACAGGCTTTCTTTTCCACCACCAAACCACAAATCAAACTTTTCGAAATCTTTGAAACTTTTTTTTTAATTTTTTTTTCGATCTTTTCTTTTTCATTTCTTTTTTTATATAGTGGATGGTAAAGAGGGGCCCAGATTCAAGATATAAAGAAGAAGAAGTATTTGAAGAAATTTAAATGGAAGATGAGAAGATCAAAATATAGTACTTGTTGAGTGACTCTGATACCACTTGATACGTTCTAGATTCAGACATGATCACTTAATCGGACTAAGGGGATATGAACTCGCCAAAGGGAGAACTGGTCGAATGAATGGTGACACAAAAGGTTGCGGAAGGCCCAATGATACTACCAGACTTCGATCGTTGCCGGATGTGACGCACCGGTCCAACAAAAGAAGGTTCGAAACTTGGAGATAACCTCACCAAGAAACTAAGAAGTGTTCTAACCAAAGAACTAAGAGATAAACTCAAATAAAAGGGGAAAACTCAATGATTTATTTCGTGGCTCTTAGACCATATTGATAGGATTACAAGTTGTAGAGATCCAAAGAAGAATGTGCTAAAAACAAGGCATAGAAGACCGAAAACAAAGACTTGATTACATAAATGTGTTGACTGAAAACAAAGACTAGATCTGGTCTTCCACACGGTTATGAATTTTCTTGGGACTCTCCTTTGAATGCTTGGTCGAAAATATTCCAAGGAATATCTTGTTTACTTCTTGGGCAAAGTTGTAAACCATAGAAATGTTTGTATCCACATTTCAGCCCAAATGCAGTCCAAAACAAGCCCATTCTTCAAGCATGTTTTCCTTATCCTGTATGATAGTTTTGGCCCATGGAATTGACTTAGAACCTTGAAGAGATTGGCTTGGTTCATAAGAAAGGGAGTTGGCCGATTGTATCTTCTCAAGTGGTCGAACCAGCTCGGAAGATCGAACTAGCTCGCTCAGCTTGTCCAAATGAGTGTCAATCCAGCTAATCTTGTCTAGGATAGTGTCATTCCAACTCACTTGAGTATTCAGCTCATCCAATATAGTGTCAATTAGCTCATCCCGCTCCAAGGCAGTGTCGGTCCAGCTCACCTGAATGCGCACATGTCTGAATTCGCAAAACTAAAGATCACCTGGTTTGTAAATGGCATAACTCCCACATCTGAACTTCGTTTGATCTGATTCTTCTTCAAGGAGCTCCATTATTGAGTTAAGAACATTCTCAAAGTGATTTCATGCATAAAATACTCGTGGTTTGGAGGATATGAGTCAAACAAAGAACACATATCATTACTGATTTCCATGATATTTTCAACGTTAATTGATCGTTGCTTCCACTTAGTAAATCCTTCCTTTTCCAAGTTAGCGTCTGGCTTGACCATTGGTCTTATATTGTTGAATGGTTCGGAAAGAATGGCTGAATTTGATCACTTTGTCATTAGGTCGTGATTCCAGCCTTAAGTCATTTCCGGATGAACGCGGGTCGATTATGTACACAACTCGGTTAGTGTACACGTCTTGGTCAGTGTACACGTCTTGGTCAGTGTACACGTCTCGGTCAGTGTACACGTCTTGGTCAATGTACATGGCTTGGTCAGATGGGTGAACCTCGGTTTGGTTGAGCTGGTTGACAAGATCACCATCTTGGGTCGTGTCCATGATCCAAGCAAGTCGGTGCTTGAACCGAGGCACATCAGGTCTTGTCCCAGAAATGGAACCAACAAAGAATTCGTCGAAGGATCCGGGGTCGGATTACTCTAACTCATGGCCAAAAAACGCTTAATCAAAACAATGTCTGGAAATACGAAAGACAATACAGCATCTCGCAACAACGCTCGTAAAACAACTCCAGAAGTGACTGCTCTTGTCGCCAATGCTTATGCAAACGCCGCAGTGCTTGAGAAAATCAAAAAGCTAGTCGCGACTCTTTGCCACAGGCGGGGCACCAAACCAAGCTCGCGATGTGTCTCACTAAAAAGAAAGGGTAACGATAAAATCTATCAAACCCATTAAAGTTAGTCTCATTACCGAGTTGGGAAAATCTCAGCGCATAAGGGTTTGACCAAAAGAAATTTTTCGAAAACCTTTCGAAAAAATAAAACTTGCTCTCCCAGAAATTACGGAGAAACCCTAGATTTCTCACAGAGATAGGAAGCACAGCACATTGGGCGCACAACCCCCACTGTTGTACTTCTTCTGAACAATTTTTGAAGAAACAAAGTTGATCTTTATTGAATCACTCGAAACCTAAAACGGCTGACGAAAACTAAACTAAGAAAAACTAGAGATCGTATCCCTCAAGCTAAAACGTTATCTGAAACCTAAGATTTCGTAAAGAGCCAAGCTTTGATTCTACGCAACATATCTAGTTAATTCTTGGTGAGTGTCACTTAAACTTACTTCGGAAAAACTACTCAAAATCCCTTTCGGATCAATCCTGCGGAAACAAGAAAATCTTTGATTAAGTCAACTCCCAATAATTAAGCTCATCACAACCAAAGATTAAGAGGCTTAAACGTAAGTTTTCCAAAAAAACGCCTCTCGTACAGCCAAACACGAAAACACGATTACATAACGACTTTTGTAAAATCAAACTCGACAATGTTTTATGGAAAATCGTTCGGAAAAAGAAACGAGTTAGCATTTTATGATACAAATTTAGTAGAAAAAATTTGAATACGTTTACGAAATGACCACACCAGCATACCATCCAAAATCGAGTAGTCCAACTCGCCGAATGGGTGAGTTGGACAGTACAAGCCGTGCAACTCGCCCATTGGGCGAGTTTGACAAAACAAGCATTAATTTTGCTCTCCTTTGCGTTCTTCTTCGAATGCCGATCGAACCGCTTTTCGTTTCGTCTCAATCAGATTTTTCGTTGACATTTTACGTACAAAACAAGTTGGACGCATACTGTCCAACTCGCCCCGATGGCGAGTTTGATTTAATCCCTCCAACTTGCCTCATGGCGAGTTTGATTTAATCCCTCCAACTCGCCTCATGACGAGGTTGGCAAGCCCTGATGAGCTTCTACTTTGTGTTCTCCTTAGAATCTTGCTCGAAATGCTTTTCGTCTCATCGCAATTGGAGTTTCTATTGAGATTTTACGACAAAAACAAGTCAGACTCGCCTAAACTCCTTGGCTTGCTCCTACTGGACCTCTTGGGCGTCCTACTCGCCGTTACCTCCTTTTTAGCCTTCTCCTTTGAACCCTATATAAACATCTCATTTTACTTCTCGATTGGAGTTACCGTGGGAACTTTACTACAAAAACCGCAAGACAGGTTCAAGCCTAATCTCGTCCTGGAAGAACTTATTTTGTTGCCATTCTTAAGGGGCGTACAGACACGAGAAGAGGAAGGGGAGATGAGCAAGCAAAACGGAGAAGAGGTTAACCCAAACCTTCGAGAAAACAAAGGTATGGCCGGCTTGGAATTTTTTGAAATCAGACTTGGAATTTTCGTTGGAAGGTACTTATAAATAAAACCGCTTCGGAGATCGCCATAAATCTTTAGGGAACTTAAGATCAAGGAGAATAGTCTAGCGATCTGAATCTTAGGAATTTTCTTGTGTCGATCTATTGTTCTGCGACTGCTTACGCAAACTTTGTAAACTGATCTGAACTCTCGGAAAACCAAGAAACGATCGCCACGCACACTTAGTTGGCTTCCTAAGAAAGAAGGAACTAGAAACACGAACATCGTCTTAAAACTGTCTCGTTCCTACCAATTTCTTAAAACTGACGTATTCCTAGTCGTCAACCTGAAAGT
This sequence comes from Moricandia moricandioides, assembly GCA_905132885.1. Classification (NCBI taxonomy): domain Eukaryota; kingdom Viridiplantae; phylum Streptophyta; class Magnoliopsida; order Brassicales; family Brassicaceae; genus Moricandia; species Moricandia moricandioides. Next base: position 49,891 of record CAJHQQ010001717.1, read on the forward strand.
CCCCAAGTCACAATCCTAGCGTCATCTTTAAACCGACCTGGATTGTTGATCATCCCAATCTTCGAAAGAAAAAACGTACACAACCCTTCAAAATATCGGTTCAGCCGTTTTCTTTCGTAAAAAAGGGAAGGGAGTAGGTACGTATACTATACTCGTATACTCCCATACTCCCATACTTCAAAAAAAAAAATTGTCTAGACATCAAGAAAATGCTTTCGACAAAGCAAACTCTCGTAGTAGTAGACATAACATCATTTAGGCCATGCGATGCCTCATAAAACTGATCATCCATTACTTTCGTATAACTATGACATTTTATACAAAAAGAACCTACGAGAAAATAAGATCGGTGTCATGAAAAACGACTTCGCAATGCGGAAAAGAAAATAAGGAAAACACATTTCTCGTTCGCAAATATCACGATTAATCTGCGAGAGACATTCTCAACTTACTTCTATGCCATTCACTTCTCGTAAAAATTACGCGAAACATCATTCGTATAGCCACACCAAGTTATGCGAAGAAACTTTCAGAAACTAACGTAGCAAGTTTTACGGAGAAGTGTTTTGGACAATTTTCGTATAGCTAATAACAAAGTCATATGACTCGTCTCTCAACGAAAAAACTAAACTTTATCTCTTCGCACTACGATCTTAAAGATCTCACTTCTTAGCCAAGCGGCTCGCTGGATTCTGCCTCCCATCGCCGTTGGTTGATTCCGAGCAGGCAATAATCTCGTACAGGTTCTTTAGCCTTTTAGGTTTTGTCTTCATCATACAAAAAAAAACAATTTTTGTACGACTATAGCACGAAAAACTCCGACTTGGCCCGTCGATCTTGACAAACGCTCTTTGGCCCTCAGCCAATTACTCCTTCCAATAAAAATCCGAACTGGAATTCGGTATCCTCTTTAGAAAGTTCTAAACTAGCATGACCTTAATGTTAACACGAACGTGCTCTATCCGTGACCAGAAACGTCCTCGGCTATTCGGCTGAACATATCCTTTAGACCGAGCCAAAATGTTTGAACAAACACTGCTCACTCAATCACTTAGCGGCAAAGCGACGATCCACAATTAGTTTAAAAACACCAAGTGCAAATAACTATTGTATAACCCAGAATCGGAAATCATGCGACAAATTCTTAATACCGAAACTTAGTCGCAACCACGTACGGTTAACGGAATACATAAACTTGTCGACAACCGACCAAGTTCAATATGTTCTGCAGTTTACCCTAAACCCATAGCATTTTACAAGCGAAAAGCAGCACATAAGGATAAACTCGTAAAAAAAAGCTCCTAGAGCTATACAAAGCATCCTCAACTATACACAAAATAAATCTCCGGGGACCGACTCTTCACAAAGCACAGTGAAGGAAGTCGCATATTCTTAGGGACAAATTTACGCAACCCATTGGTCCTAATTCCTCAGAAACAAACCAAAATGTTTCTCTTCCGTAAGGTTAAAACAAAAACCTTGAGATACCACACATCTTCAAGCCCGTAAATATTTCAAGCACGAAATGGCTTACGAAAGAAAAACATCAAGCTTCGACACAGCGAGACGTCACTAACGCTTGGAGAACTGTTTTTCGTCAAAACTTTTCAAAACAGAATGCTAACCTTAAAAACAATCCGTCCGCGACTGTAAAACATACACACCTTCTTACACACGTATCCTTCGTGAAGGTTCAAAAATGATCATATCTACAAATAATTTTGTTGCTGTTCACAACAAACTCTTAACGTCCTAAACAGACTAAGCCATCTCGTAGAGATAGCTCTCGAACACCCGACACAAGAGTAATAGCGCTATAAAAGAAATTCGAAATTTTGGTAAGCACTTTCGGGAGACTTAAAAATTGTCCTCAATGAGATGCTCGATTCTTATCATACAATTCACATAAGCCGAGAACATCGCGGACTTTCAAACGAGTTGGAATCAGGTCGAAAGCGATACGGGAAATGTAAGCTGGAGTAGTCATCGCACCCCCTAAAACCATGAATAGACCTAGGTCTTACCCTAAACCCATCACACTGGTCTCTAACGTCTCAAGTCATGATATCGAAAAGATACGAGATCCTGAAAGCATGTCTCTTTGTCCGTATCTAAGCGCTCACGAAACTTTGAAAAACTTCTCAAACATCTTGAACGAGCAACAAATGGGACGATCCGCAAAAGAGTTGGGAACGAGATGATAACTCGTATCCTTCCCTCTATACTTAACAAAAATCCGAATATAATTAAACTCATTTTCAAGAAAAAAACATTGTTTATTCATTAAAAAAAATCGCAAAGCGGACGGGATATAAAGCCACACGTTGTCAGTCCCGAAAACATAAGCACGGCCACACTCGACCAAAATAAACCGCCTACGAGGCTGGTCTCGAGGCCGACAAAGGTCCAATATACAATGCTGTGGGCAGCAACATGCCTGATAATGTCTACACGACACATAGCTAGACCATAAGGGTTTCACTTGAAAACAGGAAGTAAGAACCTTAACTCCGCAATGAACTACGAAAGGCTTGATCCCTTTTACAAGGGTACGTAGGGAGCCTTCACAAGGCGCAGCCCCAATCCTATTGCATTCCACTCTTAGAGGAATAAGTAGACCACTTTCAGCGGACCTTTTCAAACATTGATTCCACCTAACTTACCAAACCTGCCAAAACCACTCGCTAGAACCTTGCGATTCTAACGAGCTGGGGGGCTAGCTGTTGCGGTCAAAATCGGTTACAAAGGAATCAACGTCGGAAACCTACCGGGAAAATGCGTTCTTGCTGAAACTGACTCGGAAAAAGGGAAACAGAAAAAATTGAGGTCAAATCTTGACTAACCATAAAGGAGCGGTCTGCGCAAATGAGCCATCAGGAAGAGTTTGTCCAAAGACCTAGGGTAAACGTATTCCCGAATGGAAATATGACGAAACGACTATAAGACTAGATCATCCAACTCCCCGAATGGAGAAGATGGCCGAGCAAGACGTCCATCTTGTCGACTGGGAAAATTAAGCCACATGGGTTGACCAACTCGCCCGTACGGCGAGTTGGATGGCATGGACCAACCAACTCGCCCATACGGCGATTTGGATGGCATGGACCAACCAACTCGCCATACGGGAGAGTTGGATGGCACGACACAACCAAGTCGCCCGTAAAGCAAGTTGGACAAGGCCAAGTCGCCATACGGGCGAGTTGGACAGCACGAACCAACCAACTCGCCCATACGGCGAGTTGGTAGACACGACATGACCAACTCTCCCGTACGGCGAGTTAGATGGCACAAGTAATTCGACCTGCCCGTTCGGCAAGTCGGATCAAATCAATCCAGTTTCACCTTGTCCTCGTTAAACTCCATCTTTCGATACTTAATCGAACTTATCTTTGTTCTGTCTCGATCGGGATTGACATTGGAACTTTACCGAAAGAACTCGTTTGCTCGAGAAAGGATCGCGTCGATCGTATGAGACGATAACGGTTAACTAAACACATAGAGTCACACACCCCATACGATAGATCCTAACTCTCAGATGACATCGTCTTAGCAATCCTCTTTCAATAAAATTATAGAAACGCGTAAGCCAGAAAACAGCCCGACGAGGTCTATAGCTCGGCTAAAGGCTCACTCTCAATTTAATCCAATAATCAAGCCCAAACTTTGCGATGTTTTATCTTTTATTTTGCAGGAAGGGGAAAATGTTAGGTTTCCGAAGATAATCATAAAGATCAAGGAAAAAGGAATATTTCCACGAAGCGATAATTTTGACGAAGGGCAGAAGTGGAAGGAGCAAACCGCCTCTAGAGGAGTATATAAAGACTTCAAGGGTGATGATGCAGAAAAGCACATAAATCTCCACTCAGAGCAAACATAACACATCACTTAGACCATTTTGGCAACTTTCTGTTTTTGTTATCTGATCTGCGACTCAACTAGGATTTTGCAGTCTTAGGTTATTAGAAATAGGGATCTCGCCGACAGCTCTCATAGTCGAGGCTCCTATCCTGTTGTAAACGCTCATACTCAAATTTGGAAGAAGACATCTATTGCTCTCTTTTTGATTCTTACTTTGTTTTTCAATATTTACTTCGTATTCTGAGTGATTTCCGTGTGGTTTAGCAGATATCCGGGACCTTTGGGAAACTAGGGTTTACCCTGCGTTCCTAAGTCAATGGAAATTGATAGTGCGGATTTCATTTCCTACATCTCGTATGCGAGCAAAAGGAAAGACCATCGATCGACGGCTATGGCCTGGTGTCGATCGACGGTGAAATTAGAAGGAAGTGTGAACGAGATTTGATATGTTCACCAAGCAAATTAGACCAGCTCTCGCATGCACCTAACAAACTAGTTCAATGGAGTCTATTTTGGCACATAACCTACTCTCTTAGTCGTTCATGTCATAATTTCGAGACCCTAGTTAGCTACTTTAGAATACAAGCATTAAAGACAACTCATTTGATTGATATTAACTTAACCTAGCAGTCCTACTTTTGGGCTAATCCATGATTGCTATCATTCAACCCTAAATCTATTTGATAATTACTCAGACATAATCATTGTAAGAATAATAATCTGAATATAATAATGCATAGATAAAATACTGGGTTTCCAATAAAAATTACCCTAAGGAGTTATGAACCTTCTCCCCTAAATAAATCCTAAAACTATGGAGTGTTGGTGCACACACACACTTTGCCACAAACCTAGGCACCATCCCCCACTCTCTCTTTTTGGTGCAATACATAAAGTATAAATATAAAACCCTAAAGTCTATGTCAAAACTCCTCCATGAGTAATCTTTTAAACTTGTGTCATGTCTCTAACTTGGGCTTGAAAATTGGTTGTCTGCAAATTGGACATCAATCGACGGCAGATGTGCAACATCGATCGATCTTGGTCATGTAACATCGGTCGACGCCAACATTGTGTCGTCGACCGATGGTAGTCTTGTACTTTGACTCTCACAACGATCATCTACGTATTATTCTCCTCTAAATGTTCCAAAAGCTCCAAGTATCTCCATATATCTCCAAAACGCACCTAGACCTGTAAAGACCTTCAAACATAGCCTAGACACACATAGCATACCCTAAATAGAGCCTATAACATGGTCTAAAACTGGTATTAAATAGGCTATATCAACTCCCCAAACTTAACATTTTGCTTGTCCTCAAGCAAACAAGCATGTGAAAGAGGTTTTGAAAAGCAAAGACTCAAATACTGTCTAAGTATAACTTTCACCTTACTTTATTGCAACCACATCGTATCAAGTCAATCACAGAGAAACTTTATATACCCTATCCTAGTATAGCAACCAAATCCTTTCTACCAACAACTTAGCAAATACTAGTCTGACTCGCCTCTCTACTGATTTAATTTCTTTGCATAAAATAAAAGTGCAGGCTTTACCTTGGGAGTATCGATCAAGGGATACATAGACTCTTACCTCTGGAAGTATCTGAACACACATGTAGCCTTCTCTGATTCCTTTCCTCTCTCTCTTCTCACTTCTTCTCAGTCAATGTTTCCCTTGTTTTGAGGGTATCATTTTATTTTTTTTACTTGACTGACATATTTGGATAGGCTTCCGTGAATCAAGCCCTAATGGTTTTTGCCACCAGATCTTGTTCACTTATTTTTGACTTTTATCTCTTTCTAGGATCATATGAATCAAGCTTTAATGGTTGTAGCCACCAAATCCTGTTCGACTCCTTTTTTTAAGGGGAGAGAGAGGGTAATTAGAAGCACACAAACTTTTACCTTCTAGACTTGCAGAAGGAGTCTGGTCCAATGTATATCAAATACCAGAGCAAGCAAATAATGTCAGGATTAGTGTTGGAAATCAGCTTTGTTCCTTCAAACTTTCTAAACAAGTGTGATATAGTGCAGGATGATCCACTTTAGTATCTCTAGTAATCTTTGCAAACAACCTTCTAAACATGGTGCTTATAGCATGGTTAGTCTATAATAAATCTTGATTATAGTCCTGTTCTACAATCAATAAACCTTTTTGAAAAAACTTATATATATAAATAAAACTTAAAAACAATTAAATAGCATTAGCGAACCTCCCCCAGAGTTAAATTACACTGTCCCCAGTGTAATCCGCCCCAAATAAATTAGAAAAATTAAATCATAAGTAAATAGCTTAAGTATAAAACTCGATACCTCTCTCTGTAAGAGAGCCTCGATCGATGGTTGGTTAATGTTGTCGATCGATGCTAAACCTCTAAATTTCTATTTCTTATAAAACTCAAAATAAAACACAATATAAGTAATACCTTCCCCATACTTAAACACTATCACCAGTGTTATATAGTCTAAGATTAGAGAAGGAATAAATCATAAGGACCAGATTTAACAAGGAAAAACTATATATCTGCTTGTTGATGGTGGTCGTCGATCGACACAGTTAAGTGGCTATCAATCGATGCGATGGTTACTTCGTCGATCGATAGTGATCAAGTGTCAGTCTATGCTCTATGCACACTATCTTCCTCATTTTTTTTTGGAATATGAAAACCTGTAATAGTAAAAAAAAATTCAAAATTAGACTAATATAATCAAAAACTAATTAGAACTTACTAAACGGTGGGTTGCCTCCCACTCATTGCTTGGTTATAGTCATAAGCTCGACGTTGTGAATGTTCTGACTAGAAAGGAGGTTGATCAACACTTGGAAAACAAGTGTCTGCATCTTCTTTACTCTTATGAAACCATGTACCAATGAAGTTTTTGACTGCCTCATCTCCTCTGGTTTTCTCGTTCTTTATTATCTCCTTAGTAACCTCCGTGAATGCATTCTTCTCTGTATATTCTCAATACTACGCTGGAGGATTCTAAGTCTTGCACCTGTAGTGTCTGATTTCTCCTAAAATTTCTGAGAAATACCATCCTTCAGCTGTCTCTGAGAAAAAAAAAATTCGTCCGACCTATCTTCTAAGTGGTGTTCTGCTGCGGACTTCTGTCTGTCGAACTCAGTATCGATCTATGGCAAGGTGTTGTTGTCGATCGATGTCACTCTATCCGGTCTACTCGCATGCTGTCTCTGAAAAGTATCCATCTCTTGCTTCATCTCATCCATGCATGTAGACAAATTGGTGAGGCATTTATCTATAGGATAGTAAACATTATCAAGCCTCATTTAGAAATCATCCAGTGACATCTCTTGAGCTTTGTAGATCTCATGCACAATATCATCAATCTCTTTTTTGTTGTATCTTTCTTGCTTCTTTGTAGACATAGCGATATTTGCTTCATAATCTTTGACTCCTGGAATAGTGGTATCTATCGAGGCGTTCTTCTTGTTGTCGATCGATGGTTGAGTTTGAATTGGCTCGTACTTCTTCTCCTCGTTGTCGATCGATGCTGGTACATGTGTGTCAATTGATGGTTGTTGTTGTTGTCCAAAGAAATTTCCTGATCGTTCAGCCATAATAAGGGCGTATGCTACATCTTTCTTAGGTAGAGTTAGAATTTTCCAATAAAGACTTTGTGCACGTCATACAATATCTTTAAAAATTCCAAACTCATCGGGTCTGAGATAACCAGCTTCTGTTTCTTCTGTGCCAAGTGAATGTTCTGGTTTTCGTTTGATGTCGTTTGATGGCCAAGATAGGCCGATTTTTTATGCTGGATTGCCTACCCTCGCGTTCATTACCCATCCAGCTTCCTCCAGTGACAAGTCGCGAGACTTAATCAGTTCTTCCCTTTGTAATCTGAATCATATTCTTCGTAAGCTTCATCGTATCCTTGGCATGCCCAATTGGTGTCGATCGATGGTATATAGCTACCGTCGATCGATGCTCGATAATCAGATTGGTGCCCAAAAACGTTTCCAGCTCCATTGGCCATTGGAAGTATATCTGCTACATCTTCCTTCGTGATGTCTAGAATTCTGCCATCCATAGCTCTTGTGTGACCATCTGGATCTCTCATTATACCAAACTCATCTTGTTGTAGATAACCAACTTCTCTATCGGGTTCTTCTGCTGAATCACGTTCAGTTTCAGCTTCCTGCTCAGTATCGATCGATTGCGTATGGTCGCCACTGTTGATTTCCCCGGTTTATGGGAGACATGAAAAACTCCACCCTCTTCTATAGCAAGCCCTCGGTACTCGATCATCTCTTCTTCTCTGTAGTTTTCATTGTATTCGAGGTAGGCTGGGTTGTAATAGTAATCAGCATGGTGGGTGTCGATCGATTCTGGGTTGTGGGTGTCGATCAATATTGAAGGGTGGGTGTCGATCGATTGTTGATTTGCAAGATTGTCGATCGATGATATAGGTAGGGTGTCGATATATGCTCCATCTACTGATTCCTCATTGCACTCGTAATCACAGAAGCATGTGGCCACAAGCTTTGTTCTTATTTTTGACAGGTTCATTAAAGATATTTTTATCAATTAGAGATAGATACAACCTGTTTAACTACATGTCGCATATGGCTCCCACAATAGCAATGAATGCTCTCCCAAGTAGTAGCAAAGAGTTTCAATCTATCATGATGTCCATCACATGAAAGTCTACTGGGACTAGGGTCTTGTTAATCTGCACTGGAACATCTTTTACCGTCCCTCCTGAGTTCACTCTTGAGCAGTCTACAAATGTGAAAGAATCGTTGGAGGGTTCCACTCTTAGGTTCAGCTCCTCTGCCATAGACTTTGGCATAATGCTCACTAAAGATCCAGTGTCACAGAGGGCGTTGGGATATTTGTTTCCTTTGATGAAGCATGGAACCACAAACTTCTCAGGATCACTTTTCTTTTTCAAGCAGGTTCTTTGCTTCATCTTCTCTTCGAGGTAATTGAATATGATTTCTATATTCTCATCTGTTTCCCTTGTTCCCTGAAAAATATCAATAATTTATGAGTATAATAATCTTCATCAAAAGATATATCTAAAGGAATTTTAAAAACTATTTTAGCAAATCCATCAATCTCCTTTTCATTGGCTTCTATGTGTTGATGCTTTGGGATCTTTTGCCTCCTCTTTGAGTGTCCCTCATCTTCTCTATCAAGATCCATAGCTTCAGATATGTCTGTATTCTGTTCTGAAATTGTTGCTGTTGGACGCACAATCAGACTTGCGTTGAGGTTGGGTAATCGAACTGGAATTTTACCCTGTCGATTGATGCCAGACATGTACTTTCGACCGATGTTTTCATCTCCATATCGATAGAGGTCATGAGTACGGTGTCGATCTGTGTTAGTCGATTCACACGAGGCTACTGATTCTGTAGGTTTAACTGTCGATCAATTCTCGTTGTCTCGCGTCGATCAATGTGAACGGGAATTGCCGAGTGACATGGAATTTTCCACACGAAAGTTGTTGTCTTGGGGTTTCTCTTCCTGCCAGAAATCATCATCAATCAACCCATTGACGTGGTGCTTCTTCCCAGCCTCCATCTTCTCCTTAATCAGGCCCTCATGTCTCCTAATGGTCTCACTTGTTTGCATCACTTGATTCTCCAACTTCTTCACATGAGTGTTGAGGTTTTCGAACTTGGTATTGAGGTTGAGGTACATATGATCTATCTTTTCGTTGAAATCCACAGTCATCTTCTGATGTCCCTTCTAAGACTTTATCAACCATTGCTTCAATATTGCTTAATATTGCTTCCCTGAGTTTCTGGAGGAGGATTTTGGTAGTAGGAAGATCCATATGTCATGTCGTTGTTAAAGGGCATTCACTGTGAACTCTGATTCAAGTTACTCCTTTGACCAGTACCATAGGAGTTCCTGTTGAAACCTAGATTACCTTGTCTCTGAAAACCATTCCCATCAATGTAGTTCACATCCCCTTCTTCAATCTCATCTTCTCAAGACTCTATTGCTTCTACCTCTGGAAAAGTAAAATGCTTTCAGAGAAATTTCTGAACACTATCCAGATTTACTTTTACCTCTTCAATTTGCTCCTTGCTCACTGCTGGAGCTGATTTCTTTCTCTCAAAATATGTGTTCTTGGTACTGCTGCTAGATGCTAGATTCTCAATCAATCTTGTAGCTTCTAGTGCTGAAATTTCCTTCACTAGCTGTGTCCAAAGCCATCTGATATTGCAATCCAATACCTCTGAAGAAATCGCTAAGAAGCTGCACTTCCTTGAACCCGTGATGTGGACAATCTCTCTGGTATGACTTGAATCTTATCCATGAGTTTGTGAAAGACTCTGAAGGTTCTTGTGAAAAAGTAGCAATCTTGCTTCTTAGATCTTCTGCTCTTGCGACATCAAAGAAGCTATGCAAGAAAGCGTTCTTAACGTCAGTCCAGGATATCAGAGATCCTGGTGGTAGCTGCTTAAGCCAATATGAAGCTTCTCCAGCAAGTGAGTACTTGAAGAGCTTACAGAAAAGATAGTTCTCAGGGACTCCATTAGCTTTAATAGCAGTCACTAGACTTCAAATCGCTCCAGATGATCCATAGGGTGCTCGTGTTGCAACCCATGGTAATGTGTCTACGCTACAAGTCCGAAGAAAGCGGGCTTGATCTCAAAATCATTTCTCTGAAAGGCTGGAGGGCGAATGGAGAATCTGTTGGCGTAGAACTGGTCTGGACGGTTGTAGTCAGCCAGCGTTCTCTAAGCAGCTTGGGCGTTAGCTTCAGGTTGAGCTATTGTGGCGTCTGCTTCTGCTTCTGTATCAGGAATTATAATCCTCTGATTGTCTATCGTTTGACCTGCTGCATTATGCAGATGACCGTTGAGGTCATGCAAGTCTCCATTCTCATTCAGAACCAGTATGGCGCAACCATCTGAACTCGTCTGCTGTCGTCGATCGATGCGGATGAGGTGTTGTCGATTGTTGCTATATTGTCAATGTCGGTCGATGCTAGAGTTCTGAAGTCAGTCGATGCTGTCCGTAAAGAAGTGTCGATCGATGTTGAGTAGATGTTGTCGATCGATGCTTGTCGTCTTTCTTTGCGGATCGTACGTTCGAGTTGTTGTGGGTCTGAGAACAGTAAGTCTTGTCCTTTTTTTCTCTTGGTACTCTTTTGTGTGCACCTGAAAAACAAAGGAAAAGAAAAGTCAGTAACTTGAAAGTAACAAACCTAGACTAAATCCTGGAAAATAAATCTAATGGCGATCAATGCTCCCCGGCAACGGCACCAAATTTGACACTTGTGTGTTTTTTTTTATGTTCTAACAGGGTATGAATATCCTACACAAATAACTGAAAAATTAATCATTAATCCTAACAACAAAATAATACTCTTGCCAAGAGAGATCAGGTGTAGTACTTAGGGATCGAATCCAAAGAGAACAATGGCACACAATAGATTTCTTATTTCTAAAGACTAAGATTAGTAATTATATATATATTGGTAAAGTAATCAGGTCAAGGAAATATTTCTTATTAGAAGGTATAGATGCAATATGGAAATATGCTAAAAATGTAAATATGGAAATATGTTAATAATGTAAATATGGAAATATGCTGATAGATTAACTAGATGCAAATATAAATAGCTAGATCTAGGTTTCAAGCTTAATGAATTATAAGGAAAATGAGGCACAATCTAGAACTCAAATATTAACTATTCTGACTGTTTTAACTCCAACTCTCGTATGCGAGCAAAAAGAAAGACCATCGATCGACGGCTAAGGCCTGGTGTCGATCGACGGTGAAATCAGAAGGAATTGTGATAGAGATCTGATATGTTCACCAAGCAAATTAGATCAGCTCTCGCATGTGCCTAACAACCTAGTTCAATGGAGTTTATTCAGGCACATAACATGCTCTTTTAGTCGTCCATGTCCTACTTTCGAGACCCTAGTTAGCTACTCTAGAATGCAAGCATTAAGCACAACTCAATTGATGGATATTAACTTAACCTAGCAATCCTACTCTGGGCTAATCCATGATTACTATCATTCAACCCTAAATCTAGTTGATAACTACTCAAAAATAATCAAAGTAAAAATAATAATCTAAATATAATGCATAGATAAAATACTGAGATTCCAATACAAATTTCTCTAAGGAGTTATGACTCTTCTCCCCTAAATAAATCCTAAAACTGTGGAGTGCTGGTGCACAGACACACTTTGCTACAAAGCTAGGCACCAGCCCCCGCTCTTTCTTTTTGGTGCAATACATAAACTATAAATATAAAACCCTAAAGTCTAAGTCAAAACTCGTCCAGGGGTAATCTTGTAATCTTGTGTCATGTCTCTAACTTGGGCTTGAAAATCAGTTGTCTTCGAATTGGACATCGATCGATGGTAGATATGCAACATCGATCGATCTTGGTCATGTAACATCGGTCGACGCCAACATTGTGTCGTCGACCGATGGTAGTCTTGTACTTTGACTCTCACAACGATCAGCTACGGATAATTCTCCTCTAAATGCTCCAAGTATCTCCATATATCTCCAAAACGCACCTTGACCTGAAGAGACCTTAAAACATAGCCTAGACACACATAATAAACCCTAAATAGAGCCTATAACATGGTCTAAATTTGGTAATAAATAGGCTATATTAGCCATCGATCGATTGTCACCACACATAATTTAGGCAGAGGCTGGTAACAGAGATGTTATTGGAAGACAAGCTTGATGAAATCTACCTTTCTCAAGACTTGATGAGGAATAATATCTACCAGAAACTGAATGATATTTCAGAGCTTACAGATGCCATGCTGAACGTGCTGACAGGATGCATTCAAACACTCCGTGAAAGGATGAATACAATAGAGACTGCTTAGATAAGGATGGACAACCAAAGAGCCAGAGGAGAAGAAACTGTAAGGAGCTTCATAAGTGTATGGTTTCAAACAAACAGAGAGTATGTGGATACATGCTTTCCATTTTGGTTCGATGAACCACCTTACTAGTCCAGAAGTTTAAACGTCGAGCTTAAGACTATAACCAAGCGCTGAGTGGGAGGCAACCCACTGTGTAATAATTCTTAGTTTGGTTTTTCACTATTTAGTTATTAATTACGATTTTTATTAAATTATTTTAGGTTTTCAAGGAAAGAGTATAAAATTTCAAAACCACCATCAGTCGACATCAACACTTCACCATCGGTCGACGGCTTGGATGGTTTACCATCAGTCGACAATCATCACTCACCATCGGTCGACACTCCTTACGGAGTTTGGTAACTTTGACTTTCTCTCTACCTTTTACTTATGATTTAGTTCTTCCCTTAACCAAACCGGACGGGATAACACTGGAGACAGTGTTATTTAAGTTTGGGGGCGGTTTGCTGATGCTTTTACTTATTTTTGGCTTTTATATTTACTTTTTTCAAAAAGTTTTTATTGAGTGAAAAAAGGGATTATGATAAAAACTTATTTATTGACTAACCACACTATAGATAGCTCTTAGACTTGTTGATTGCAGAGATTACTAGAGATGCGAAGGTGGATCATCTTTCCAATAGCTTGCAATTAGAAAGAAAGTTTGAAGGAACCAAAGCTGATCTCCAACCTAGTACTGACTATTTTTCTTGATTTGGGGCTTGGCATACATGAGATCAGATTCCTTCTACAATTTTGTAAGGTACAAGTATGTGTGCTTCTAATTTCTTTGTCTCTCTCTCTCCTCAACATCTATAAAAAAGAAAAGACTAAGATGATTTCCTGAGATGCAGAGGGATAGGTAAATTATCGATGACCCACTATTCTAATTTAAAGGAATGATCACATATTGTTGGAACCGAGTGGTAGGTATATTACCGATGACCACACAATTTGCCTACAAATTTGCCCCAAAAAAATTAGAGAAGAGAGAAAAGATGGAAGAAAGGGACTAGGAAACACTTTATACTCGTCTGTGCAGATTTGCAGAAGTTGAGCCCACGTGTCCTTTGATCGGTACTCCCAAGGTAAAGCATGCACTTTATTTTATTTAAAGGAATGAGATCAGTAGAGGGGTAAGTCAAAATAGTATTTGTTGAGTTTCTACTATAATGGATTTGGGTGCTATACTAGGTAGGGCATATAGAGTTTCTCTTTGATTAACATTATTTGATGTAGTTGCAATATAGTATGGGTGATATTTATACTTATTCATTATGTGAGTCCTCTCTTTTCAAACCTCTTTCACATGATACCTTTGTTTCGCTTGAGGACAAGCAAAATGTTAAGTATGGGGGAGTTGATATACCTTGTTATTTAGAAGGTTTAAACCATCATTTGGACCCTATTTGGAGTCTACTATGTGTGTTTGGACTGTGTATTAGAGTCTTTACTCGTCTAGGTAATTTTCGAAGCATTATGGAGATCATGGAACTTGATAGAGTATTCCTAAGGGATATCCATTAGATGTTCACATTCAGCTAAGTACTAGTTGAAGTGAAGCATGACCATCGATTGACGGAGCATCCTTGCTATTGATCGACGGAGCATCCTTGCTATCATTCGACGGCCCACTAGCAGAGTATTGGCCGACTTTAAGCCCAAGTCAAGACTAATTACTAGAATTCCCTGGATGAGTTTTGACCTAGTTTATATGGGTTATTCCATTGTTTAGGCAGAGAGAGAGAGAGAGAGAGAGAGAGAGAGAGAGAGAGAGAGAGAGAGAGAGAGAGAGAGAGAGAGAGAGAGAGAGAGAGAGAGAGAGAGAGAGAGAGAGAGAGAGAGAGAGAGAGAGAGAGACACCCATGTTTTAATTTTACAGCTTTTTGTTTTCTTGCATTAAGTTTTTTAGTAGTTTAGGGGAGAAGATCTAAACTCCTTCAGAGATTTGTATTGGAACCCCATTTATTATTCTATGCAATATATTATTCAGTTCCTCATGTTTTCTTTAATCATGTCGAAGTAATTCACCTGTTAAAATTAGGGTTCATAATGGTACCGATGAATTAGCCCCAAAATAAGATTGCTAAAATGAAGTAATATCAATATTTGGAATCATGTTTAATGCTTGCGTTCTAGAGTAGTGTACTAGAAACCTGAACTTAGGACATGACAACTACGAGAGTAGGTTCTATGCTAGAATTGATTTCATTTAGCTAGGTTGTTAGATTCATGCGAGAGCTGGTCTAATTAACATAGTGGACGAACTTCCTGTCTGATTAGCGTCGATCGCCATCAGGCCTTAACCATCGATCGACAATACACTTTTCTGTCCGCATACGAGAGTTGGGACAAGAGGGGTCGGGCTAGTTAACATTTATTGTTCTCGCATATTAATAATTCCCTGCCTCCTATCTATTATAATTCACTTGCCAGAACCCTAGATCTACCGCTTTTTTCATATTTGCATTCGCTTTATTATTTTAGGTAATTTCCTATTCCTAATAGACTTACAACTTGAACTACTATGTATAGTTTTCCTAGCTTAACCATTAGAGTTTTAGAAATATATTGTGTGCCCTTGCTCTCTGTGGATTTGATCCATGAGTACTACAATTTGACCTCTCTTGGCAATAGTAGCTCGTAGAATTAATTTGATGGATTGAATTATTAATAACATAAACCTTAACACGCACGTTGTCAAGGATAGATCAATTGATTTCCACATTCCTTTCATTTTGCTTCCTTTTTTTCTTAGCTTTCGGACTCGATACCCAGTCTTTTTGTTCATCAACCCAACGACACTATTTCTTTGTTTCTTCTTCTATATCTCCATCTTCTTAATTTTTTTTGAAGGTGAAGTTGTGGTGAAGAAGGAGGTATCACATATGATTCGCGTGCCTCTAGTGGTTATGATTTCACCATTTTCCTAATTCTACAATTTTTTACCTTTACAACGTTCGGAGCGGTCACTCTGCTTTGGGACCAACTGCTCCCTTTAGATGTGCCATTTTACTGAAGCAGTAATGAGTAAGAATCTGCGTCGAAACTTTCATCTCTGGCCCTTGGGCACATATCTGCACATATGACACTGAAAAATAGAATGCATGAGGGTGGAAAATGGTTAAGGGTTCAAGGTGGAAATTAAGAGCTAGCCACTCAGGATCAGCAAGATAGGTGAACTAAAAACAAGTCCTAATTTTAATCTCGTTTCTCATAATTTCAGTCAATATATGGTTCAAATTAAATGGAGTTGAGTCTTTCTTGTGTAACCTCCACAAGCCAAAATTTCTGGAGAAAAAGAGATCCAAATTCAGGGTGTTCCTGATCGTGTGTGTGTCCTTCGTCTACTGGTAAGGTAACTGAATAAGAAAGCTAAATCACAAGAGTGGTTAAGATAATAACAAACTCATTCCCACAAAATGCTAACTTAATACAAGACTCAAAATAACTCAAAAAGAAAACAAAAGAAAGAAATGAGTTGTTAAACGACAAAGACCTTTCCCCATTCTTATTTCACAATGTCTCGTTGTGAAAATAAATTAGAGAAAAGGTGTAATCAAGAAAAGACGTTTTTTGGATCGAGATACTTACCTGAGTAAAGCGGGTGCTGCGAAAAATTATGGTTGCTCCATCGTTAGATCTTTGCCTGGATAAGCCGCTCCTTTCACAGTGTAAGGTACTCAGCTTCTGTATCCCATATTTTTTTTAAAGTATCTCGGTTTTTTTTTCTGATTTTTGTCCTGAAACTATAAAAAAAATCCTAATGATATTCACACTACCAGTGGGTTACCTCCACCAAGCACTTGGTTTAAGTCAGGTTGAACATGATTTGTGATCAAGGAATTAGGACCAAGGCGTCACATAAAATTGTCCTTGGAAGAAGCGTCTTCCTTCACTTTACTTTCTGAAGAGTTGACCTTCCGAAACTTATTTTGTGTATTTTGAAAGATGTTTCCCATAGCTCTAGGAACTTCGTTAAGAGTCTTTACTTACATGCCACATTTTATGGGTAAAACGCTGCGGGGTTAAAGTGAATTATTGAGCGTATAGAACTTAGGCAATTTATGATAAGTTCGAATTTTTCGTTAATCGTTTCGTTCTTAGGACTGAATTTTGGTATGAAGAATTTATCGTGTGATTTCCGTTTTTGGGTTATACGACAATTATTTTCGTACTCATCACTTGGCATTTTTAGATAGATCGCGGATTGTCGTTTAGCCTTTAATTGATTGGATGGAGCGGTGGTCACTCAAATATTATGGCTTGGCATGAAGGTTATGTCAGCCGCATAGCCGAGGACGTTGTTTGTAAAATATTATACCATGACACTTTTGTGTTAACATTAATGTTAATTTAGGTTAGAATTGTCCTTAAAGGGGATGCCAAATTCTGGTTTGACTTTTCAAGGAAGGCGTAATTGGCCGAGGTCCAAAGAGATTTTGTCGAGATTGATAGGCCAAGTATGCCAGAGTTTTCTGTGTTAAGATTGCCGATGGTGGTAGAAAACGATCTTCCAGTTTAGGTTTTCAGTTATACTATGAATATTTCATATAATTCTTCCTTTAGTTGTTTGAAAATTGTTTCATTTTTGTATGAGGGAAATGAAACCTAAGAGTTTAGATAAATAACCCATGTGGAGCTAGCTGCAGGATGATTGTCTGCTCGAATGTACCCGAGGGAAATCGAAGGCAGAATCCAGCGAGACGCATGACTAAAGAAAGAGATCTGTTAGATCGTAGTGCAAAGAGATAAAGTCTAGATTGGTCTTCCAAATTCGTATAATACAGATTCATTGGAATTGGGCTCATTCTCGTCTAAAATCATAATTGGGCTTTTGGCCGCATTTTAGACCTTTTCGGGCAGTTTTTTGACTTAAACGTTTTTATGATTTCTTTCAGAGAAATCACCTTCGGTACGATGTTGGTTCTATGGGATGATGAAAACGAATTGTATGGTCGATATGAAAATAATGCTAAGTTAACATTTATCGTTTCATATGATCAATTCGAGATTTTACGAGGAAACAACTCTTTGATATTTTTATCGTAATGTTTTAACGATAAGTCCAATCGAGATGAAACAAGAGATAGTTAGGTCAAGACTCAAGGGATAGGGCTATGAGGTAGATACAAGAATAGGTGCATGATGTCGCATAGTGGCGATGTGAGTGGAGGGATTAGCTTTGTGGTCACCTTGTGGCGACTTGACTCAATGCCTGTTGGCGACCTGGAGGGCAAAGATCCCAATCACCTGCTAGCGACCCGAACGGATAAGGTCTCGGTCACCCGCTGGCAACCAGGATGGAAAAGGTCTCGGTCACCCGCTTGCGAGCCAAACGGAGTCGATTCGGTCGCCTGCTAGCGACCCGGTCGCCAGCTGGTGAGGTGGTTGTCAGCTTGTGACCCAAAGATAGAGAAGCTTGGTCGCCTCATGGAAACAAGGAGAAAGAGGCTTGATCATCGCCTGTTTTCGACATGGAGCCGAGTTCGAGTAGTGTTTAGTTCCCTTTGTTTTACAAGAGATTTTTTCGTATGCATGTTTCGAAAGTTGTTTTACAGTAGATGATCTCATATATTATACTATCATGTTTTTCCGCTGAAAGTTTTTGAATTTTGTTTGACAGAAGATTGTTTCGTATAACTCGTCGTTTGTCGTAAAAACTTTCCACGAAAACCATTTTTTCGATCTTTTCATGCTTGCCTAGAAACTCTTTATTCCTTGTGCTGGATGAAATATTTAAATTTTGTTTTTGTATCCTTATGCAAATTGATTTGGCTTATGCCGTATAGTTTCTTTGAACTTCCTAGCTAATACTTTGCTTAAAGCATAACTTCTCGTAGGATTTTAGCCATTGATTTTTCCATGACTAATTTTGACCTCAACATCCGGCACGATAACCAAGGGGAAATAATTGAAAATGATAATCCTTGATCCCTCGGCGAGGGTACGCATGCAGCTCGAATTCGAGGCCAATCGCCCATCCCCAAAAAAAATTCCAATAAAGAAAGAATCTCTGCAACGAATATTATGACGGACAACAAAGCCAAGATTATGACGGTTCAGGTCGGAACTAAGACCCGAACTCCCTCCTCTTAATAAAGCAATACTGATCGATATCCCGAAAGTAAAGGAAATTGGGAATTCATCTCAATACGTAGTTTATATCATCATCAAGTAGGAAAACTACTTGTAATAAAACAGAAATGTGACCTTAATTTAAAAGGCATTCTAAAACAAACAAAATGATCGACTGCTGAACCCGAGGCCCTGATCAAACCATCGGACTGAATTTTGGTATGAAGAATTTTTCGTGTGATTTCCGTTTCTGGGTTATACGACAATTATTTGCGTACTCATC
Organism: Moricandia moricandioides; assembly: GCA_905132885.1. Lineage (NCBI taxonomy): Eukaryota > Viridiplantae > Streptophyta > Magnoliopsida > Brassicales > Brassicaceae > Moricandia > Moricandia moricandioides. The sequence goes on from CAJHQQ010001717.1 coordinate 69,003, forward strand.
ACTTGGCATTTTTAGACAGATCGCGGATTGTCTTTAGCCTTTAATTGATTGGATGAAGCAGTGGTCACTCAAATATTATGGCTTGGCATGAAGGTTGTGTCAGCCGCATAGCCGAGGATGTTGTTGGTAAAAGATTAGACCATGACACTTTTGTGTTAACATTAATGTTAATTTAGTTTAGAATTGTCCTTAAAGGGGATGCCAAATTCTGGTTTGGCTTTTCAAGGAAGGCGTAATTGGCCGAGGTCCAAAGATCTTTTGTCGAGATTGATAGGCCAAGTATGCCAGAGTTTTCTGTGTTAAGAATGCCGATGGTTGTAGAAAACGATCTTCCAGTTTAGGTTTTCAGTTATACTATGAATGTTTCATATAATTCTTCCTTTAGTTGTTTGAAAATTGTTTCATTTTTATATTAGGGAAATGAAACTTAAGAGTTTAGATAAATAACCCATGTGGAGCTAGCTGCATGATGATTGTCTGCTAGAATGTACCCGAGGGAAATCGAAGGCAGAAGCCAGCGAGACGCATGGCTAAAGAAAGAGATCTGTTAGATCGTAGTGCAAAGAGATAAAGTCTAGATTGGTCTTCCAAATTCGGATAATACAGATTCACTGGAATTCGGGCTCATTCTCGTCTAAAATCATAAGTGGGCTTTTGGCCGCATTTTAGACCTTTTCGAGCAGTTTTTTGACTTAAACGTTTTTATGATTTCTTTCAGAGAAAACACCTTCGGTACGATGTTGGTTCAATGGGATGATGAAAATTAATTGTATGGTCGATATGAAAATAATGCTAAGTTAACCTTTATTGTTTCATATGATCAATTCGAGATTTTACGAGGAAACAACTCTTTGCAATTTTTATCGGAAAGTTTTAACGATAAGTCCAATCGAGATGAAACAAGATATAGTTAGGTCAAGACTCAAGGGATAGGGCTATGAGATCGAGACAAGAATAGGTGCATGATGTCGCATAGTGGCGATGTGAGTGGAGGGATTAGCTTTGTGGTCACCTTGTGGCAACTCGACTCAATGCCTGCTGGCGACCTGAGGGGAAAGATCCCAATCACCTGCTAGCTACCCGAACGGATAAGGTCTCGGTCACCCTCTGGCAACCAGGATGGAAAAGGTCTTGGTCACCCGCTTGCGAGCCAAAGAGAGTCGATTCGGTCGCCTGCTAGCGACCCGGTCGCCAGCTGGCGAGGTGGTTGTTAGCTTGTGACCCAGAGATAGAGAAGCTTGGTCGCCTCATGGAAACAAGGAGAAGGAGGCTTGGCCATCGCTGTTTTTGACATGGAGCCGAGGTCGAGTAGTGTTTCGTTCCCTTTGTTTTACAAGAGCTTTTTTCGTATGCATGTTTCGAAAGTTGTTTACAAAAGATTATTTGATAGATTATACTATCATGTTTTTCCGCTGAAAGTTTTTGAATTTTGTTTGACGGAAGATTGTTTCGTATAACTCGTCGTTTGTCGTAAAAACTTTCCACGAAAAACATTTTTTCGATCTTTTCATGCTTGCCTAGAAACTCTTTATTCCTTGTGCTGGATGAAATATTCGAATTTTGTTCTTGTATCCTTATGCAAATTGATTTGGCTTATGCCGTATAGTTTCTTTGAACTTCCTAGCTCATAATTTGCTTAAGGCATAATTTCTCGTAGGATTTTAGCCATTGATTTTGCCATGACCAATTTTGACCTCAACATCCGGCACGATAACCAAGGGGAAATAATTAAAAATGATAATACTTGATCCCTCGGCGAGGGTACGCAGGCAGCTCGAATTCAAGCCCAATCGCCCATCCCCAACAAAAATTCCAATAAAGAAAGAATCTCTGCAACCAATATTATGACGGATAACAAAGCCAAGATTATGACTGTTCAGGTCGGAACTAAGACCCAAACCCCCTCCTCTTAATAAAGCAATAATGATCGATATCCTGAAAGTAAAGGAAATTGGGAATTCATCTCAATACGTAGTTTATATCATCATCAAGTAGGAAAACTACTTGTAATAAAACAGAAATGTGACCTTGATTTAAAAGGCATTCTAAAACAAACAAAATGATCGACTGCTGAACCCGAGGCCCTGATCAAACCATCGGACACAGTCAATCCCACTCAAACGTAGCCAAAGGCATCGGTAACTATCTATCTAACACCGACCCAATGTCGAAACGGTATATACTGACTCGAATCAAGGCCTTAGATTATAAACGACAGGCCCAAAAAGGCAGTTAAAGCTAAAATCACAAGGTCTAAGGCTCACATAAAACAGAAGAAATCACAACAAAAGAAGAACACTCAGTTCCCGATTATTCATAAAAATCAGACACGATAAAATCTCAAATAAAACGAAATAACAAACTTTCAAAGAAAAGATTCTCGTCCTCTTCAACGACAGCTAAACTTCTCTCCAATCTGCGAACTCGCCCTCTTCACGCTGACCAACCAAATACCCCGAGTCTCCGCCTGGATCATTCGCCTTAGAAGGAATCTTTCCAAAAAAACTCATCCGGTAAATCCTCTGAAATTTGCAGAATAATCTAACTTCCCCGTCGAAAAGTCAGATACAGCAGCCGTATCGAGTTTGGCCCCAAGCTCGATCTCCTTAACTTGAAGACGGGACATTTCGTCTAAAGTCAGCAGCCGTATCGAGTGTAGAAACCTTGAACGTGGATGTATATCAAAGGACACGTTACTTCTTCCAAACAAGATTGTTTTATTAGAAATCTCTTAAACAAGAACACATGTTTCTGTTTAATCAGAATTACACGCCTTCACACACACGTGAATCGTCACTGACCAATCTCTAATCTTCTAAACAATCAATCTAAATAACTCTCACGTTCTATCTCTCTATCTCACAGACTTTGCAGACACGTTTTTAAATCTCTCAAAGCTTAGAAAACACAAAACAACTTCTTAAACTCTTTATATTGTTCATAGAGTTTCTAATCCAAGTTGTATTTGAGATAAACTCATATCCACTTGATTTATCTTTATCTTCAAACTCCTTGACGTAATTTCCTTATTTTGTTGTGTTATCTTCAACTTGCAACTATAAAAATCGCCATGTCATCATAAGAAGAGACGTTCCCGCGAACTCGCTTAAGTGTGTGTTGATTTGCAACTTTGTGTTCAACCTCAAAATCGTGCTTTAACAAAACTTTGTGTTCAACCTCAAAATCGTGCTTTAACAAAACTTTGTGTTCAACCTCAAAATCGTGCTTTAACAAAACTGGTCTCAACAATCTCCCCCTTTTTATGTGAGTATGTCAACCAAGCCACTAGCACTCATAGCCAATAAAAGAACCAATATTAAGCAACCATACCAGCCATTGTCGTGCTCCTCTTAAGATGTTTGTGCTCCCCCTCAACTACTGAATATCCTTCAAATATCTCCCCCTGCTTGTGTGCATACTTACATAAAAATAAGGACCAGACCAGACCAAAGTACCTCTTTCAAACATGATGTGGTTTCTTAACCATCATGCTTCCATCTATTTTCGTTGAAGCTTCATAGGTGGTACTCATGGGGGTTGAAGACTGTAGAAATGCACTCTTGACTGCACTGTTATGGACTTGTTCCAACTGATATGAGTTGCAAATTACTTCAAAGTCATCTTCACTGTTGTCTTTATCCTTTGAATACAAAACAAATTTAGCTATCCAAACTTTTCCATAGCACCTTGGTTCAATGAAGCACTTATTCTGCTTCCAAGCTTGTCTAATATTGTTAATACGTTCATAACAATATCTTACAACATGTCCTCTTCTGCCACACGAGTAACACACTTTGTTGAATCTCTGATTTTTAACAGTTTCAACCACTTTGTTTGTTCGTTGTGCTTGTTGAACCTCATTTTGAGCTTTGACAACAACACAAGGTTTTGCACATACAAATTTAACAACTTTGTCTGTCTGTGGTGAAAGTTGCACATCTCTTTTTGTTTCAGCAGCACGAACATGCTCAGAATGAATAGACTCAGCAAGAACATGCTTAGCACGAACAAAATTTGTCAATCCTTTCTGACTTTGAGTACCGATCACCTGATTTGTTACTTTGTTTTCTTTGTACCCAAGCCCCCAATTAACTTTGGAAGGCTGTCCCATTGCCAAGATTGAGTCCAAGTCTTTTGTTCCCGTGTTCAACATCTTGATTCTCTTGTGGTTGTCTCTTAAATTGTGTTCAAGACTTCTATTCTTTTCTTCTTCATGCGATAAAAGCTCTGACAGTCTAGTTATCTTTTCTTCTAGCTCAAGTGTATTTTTCTGTTCTGATTGTTTGTTCTTGTGCAACTCATTATCCGAACTTGAACAAGTCAGCGTTTCAAGCTTTGATGTCACAGGTTTTTCCATCTCCATTATATTAATCTGAGCTTCTAGCATTGCCTTATTCTTGAGCAATTTCAGATTCTCATTGCTCAACTCAACCCAACTGTTATAGAGCTTGCGGTATTCCACCTTGGGATCTATATCTTCATCATCATCAGAATCAGAATCAGAATCTGAGTTGTTCATATCCTTTTTGCTAATCAGTGCAACCATATTGAGCATCCTATCTTCATTAGCCTCTTCATCAGAATCAGTGTCACTGAAACTTAATAAAGCTTTATCGCCTTTCTTCTGAAGATTGGGACATTCCTTTTTAATGTGTCCACATCCCTTACATTCACTGCATTTAAGCTCCTTACGTTTGGTAAGAGGACAATCAGATTTGTAGTGTCCAATTCCTTCTCATTCATAGCATTGAACATCACTTCTCCTACTCCTTTGATTCCTGTAACGATGTGAGTCTGAGCTTCTACCTTGGCCACTCTCAATTTGTTTTAAAGCCTGCTTGAAATTACGAGCCAGTGAACCAATACTCTCATCTATTTGCCGAGTTAGACTTTCATGTAGTGCTTGTACAGGATCAGATTCGTTTTCAGCTTTGAGTCGTTGTTTCATTCGTACTTTCCAGTGCCCAAAGTTATTCTCGTCTAGCATTAAAGTTCTTTGAAAAACCAGTAGCTCCTTTGATGAATCCATGTTCGTCACAGAATCTCAACCTGTGTATAGATTAACTAATCTAGGAGGTGACCCGCTCTGATACCAGTTGTAGAAACCTTGAACGTGGATGTATATCAAAGGACACGTTACTTCTTCCAAACAAGATTGTTTTATTAGAAATCTCTTAAACAAGAACACATGTTTCTGTTTAATCAGAATTACACGCCTTCACACACACGTGAATCGTCACTGACCAATCTCTAATCTTCTAAACAATCAATCTAAATAACTCTCACGTTCTATCTCTCTATCTCACAGACTTTGCAGACACGTTTTTAAATCTCTCAAAGCTTAGAAAACACAAAACAACTTCTTAAACTCTTTATATTGTTCATAGAGTTCCTAATCCTAGTTGTATTTGAGATAAACTCATATCCACTTGATTTATCTTTATCTTCAAACTCCTTGACGTAATTTCCTTATTTTGTTGTGTTATCTTCAACTTGCAACTATAAAAATCGCCATGTCATCATAAGAAGAGACGTTCCCGCGAACTCGCTTAAGTGTGTGTTGATTTGCAACTTTGTGTTCAACCTCAAAATCGTGCTTTAACAAAACTTTGTGTTCAACCTCAAAATCGTGCTTTAACAAAACTTTGTGTTCAACCTCAAAATCGTGCTTTAACAAAACTGGTCTCAACATCGAGTTCGTCCCAAGCTCGATCTTCACACAGGTGAGTCTCGCAATTAGCGGCAACTTTCTTCCTTTCCCACTTCTCCTTCAAAGATACCAAAACATCCAAGTAGCTTTCAGCCAGAGTTTTCTTGGCCTCATAGGAGGCTCGGCGAAGGACATCCACATGCTTGACCAAAGAAGATTCGACATGTGCCTCCAGCGAAGAAATCCGCTCAAGTGCTGAATTTCTTTCATTCCCAACTACTCGTAGTCACACCTAGAGGGAAGCAGCCTGATTCCCGAGCTTTTCAGTGGCGGTCAATTGATTGGAATTGGACAACTCTCCGTACTCGGACACTTTCAGATTAAGCTTCAACTCCCGGACGACCTTCTTAATTTTATAAAGCTCATCCCAACTGGAAATATCCCACAAATGTTTCTCCAATGTCACAGGAAACTCTTGGCTTGAAAAAAAAATTCAAGATTCCATGAAGAAAACAATCATATTATGTTGGTCTCCATAGACTAAATCAAGAAATGAGTAAGAAAGAAAGAAAAAAAATTCAAGATTCCATGAAGAAAACAACCATATCATGGCATGAAAACATGACATCTTCACATAAGCATCTCGTTCCGTCATGTTCCGCAGCGAAGGCAGTGGACAGCCAGCCGGCTTGAAGTGCCGAACCAAGTGGGCGACGCTATCCGGATCCTTGGTGATGGGACAATCCATTGCATGAGAAAAGGTCAGTGAAAGGGCTTAACGACAGCACCATCGTTTGAAGAACATGACTTTGTGCTCGACACCGACAGTCTTGGTCTTTTTCGGGGGACGATCTCGTCCCTCGGAACCAGTCGGGCTATTTGAGCTGGCACGTGTGTTCGTGTGCTTTACACCATGATTGGTCCCATCCTCACTTATGGACACCCTAGAAAGACGCGTCTCCTCCCGCAAGACCTCTGTGAGCGTGTCACTCACATCACCCAAACGGATCCTCTCCAATCCAGTGACTCAGTTTCTGAATCGGATCCTCTGAGATTCTTGAGAACTCGTCCTCCTGTTCGTCGACATTTTCGAGTTTATAATCGGAGATGATCAAGAAAGAATCACAGTAAATAAAAATCCAAGCAGACGAGGGTATATAAACCCGAGGCCGCAAAAGAATCTTCCTTCAGCAAAAGAATAATTACGAGAACATAGCCTCATGAGATATCGTGAAAATATCCTTAGTTATCACAAGAAACTATAGAGAGATTCAAGCAAAGATATAAAAACGATAAGATCCTAATTAAGGAGCCAAATCAAAGTTATCCGAATAAAACCGCAAAAATAATAGTAATAGCAAAAAGTATTCGGTTTGCAAAATAAAAGAAAATAAAACGACAGCGTAGCGTAACTAACGAGAGCTGGCTTCCTCATCAGCAGCCGACGCTTGAGCAATATCATGAGTCACAGAGTCCTCCGACACTTTGGGAAGGTCAAGACAAGAAAGAGACCAGTCCGATACGACAAATGACTCGAGAACGGCCCCACAATCGTTTAATAGCTTTCAAACGGTTGAGCTCATCTTCGATGTTCGAACCGAGTTTTCACGGAGGGGACAAATCTCGTTAGTGGGTTGGTCACAAAGACTATTCATTTTTTTTATTTTGATGTAAAGGAAAGAGAAAAAGTAAATGAGTGAGAGAGATGCTCAAAGACTATGAAAGAAATCAAAAGACTAGTTCTTGCCCCTTCTCCCTTGTCCCCTTGTGCTCTTCCTCGTCTTCTCCTTTATACTCTTCAGCGAGTACTCTAGGTCAACTTTGTCTTAATGGGCCATTGCTCGTCGGGCCGAATGGTAGGCAGTCCAAAAGCTTCACCAAGCCGAACTACCCTGGGTTGCTTCAACGAGTCAGTCGTTGGTCGCCCTTAGCCGGCTAAAAGCAGTCAACAGCCAAGCCGAACGATTTTAGCCACGAGCCAAACTTAAGGAATAAGTCATGATGGGTCAGGCCGGCTAATTCGCGGGTCCCGTAGGGGAAATAATCCTCTTCCTATAATAAGTTCCCCCAGTTCACTGTTGGTTGGTGTCACTTGCCCCAGTGAATTTATATGTCTGGTTCGGAAATTGTCGGTCTGGCTCGTCTGGATTTCCTTGTTGTGTTTGCCGCTACCTCCCGAATTGACTCGTCGATTTGTCGGACTGGATCAGGAGCGTTTGGTTTGACGCCCTTTTGATGTTGGGGCGGATTCTCGGAGCGTTAGGTCCGGGATCGAGTCGTGTCCGTTTGTTTTATGTCGCTCTGGAGATCAAGGTGTTCGGCAGAGGTCCCATTCGTTTGGATGAGGTTTTAAGTCGGCCCACTTTTCGCGTTCTCTCGTCTTCTCTCTTCTTCTCCTCTCCTTTGGAAGCCAAACGGACGCAGAAAGGATGGGAAGTTTTTCGGATCTTTAGGCCCATTTGCGTCAAAAGTCGAAGGGAAGCGAGGTTGGAGGACTTTTTTGCGGCCCATTTAGGCCTTGATAGACCTAGTTATTGCGCCTCGGGGTGGATGCGATTCCTCCCCTTTATAAATAGACCTTGCTCGATCACTCTTCTCATTCTTCTCTGCATATTAAGGTACTTTCTCTCTCTATCTCTCTACTTCTCTCTTTAGATCATGTTGTAGATTACATAGTGTTTCGCCGATAATTATGTCATCGAAGAAGAAACTGTCCCGGAGGGAGAAAGGTAAGGCGGTCGCTTCCTCCTCGGATTCTGCCGATGGAGTCGAAGTCGGAAGGGAAGTTCTCGACGATTTCAGCCTTATAGCCGATAATTATGTCGTAGAAGAAACTGTCCCGGAGGGAGAAAGGTAAGGCGGTCGCTTCCGCCTCGGATTCTGCCGATGGAGTCGAAGTCGGAAGGGAAGTTCTCGACGATTTCAGCCTTATCCATCGCGACGGGATGATTGACACGATGAACATGAGCCTGTCCAAGAGGATCTTAGTCGCCGAAGCAGAAAGACTTTTCAGGGGTGAAGGCGATGGAGACGAAGCGATGGATGTGGCTGATACACCCCACGATTCGGATGGTTCTGCGGCTCGCCCTGATTTCATCCCGACGCGCTACTGCCAGGTGGAGTTTTTGTCGAACTCCTGGCGATAGCCCCCAAGCTGCTCCATTCTGAAGAAGTAGAAGGGCAGTGTTGGAAAAATGTGCAGGAGACTCGGTCGACAATGGGAAGCATGAAGATGTTGTTGAGGGACTGCAACGCCGAAGGCGTGATATTTCTCATCCCCACGTACACTCAGAGGCCCTGGTCGCCACCGGTGGGATACCAGTGCGTGTACAAGTCATACTTTCAGAAGGACACCAAGCTGTGATTTCCCATTCCCCGTCTGATTACGTCGTACACGTTTTGTCGGGACGTGGCCATCTGCCAATTTTTAAACGGTTCGTTCCATATAGTGGTTGCCCTGATGGTGATGGCAGCATAAATCAACGTGTCGATTAGCGTTCGGACATTCGAGGAGCTATGCTTTGTGAAGCCCATGCCAGACGGGATGTATCTGTGAAGATTCGTCCGAATTATAACATGATCACCGGTCACCCGAATAAAACTCCAGACTGGCATCGATATTATTTCTACGTTAAGTCTGATGAGTATTCATTTGAGGATCCCCAAGTGATAAATGTCGGGTTCTGTGGAACTGGCGCATTGGTAGATAGATTCCAACCGCGATTAGATGAATCTTTTATCGGTTATTATAACACCCTTTTTGTGCAGTCAACCATCTGAACACGATCGACTATCCGGGGGGGTTGCATTTTTTTAACGACGCAAGAGTTATAGCAGCGCTAAGTCATCAACGTTGGCAGGACATTAGTGAGGAGAGGATCCGTCGGGCTTTAGATCATATCTGGAGAGGTACTTATCTTTCAATTCCTTTGTTTTGCTTTGTTTGTCGGTAACTCCCAACTTAATCGATTGGCGTCTCATACAGGTGATTGGGCTTCTGATCTACCTGCCAAATTTGGTCCCGGTAAGAAACAGTTAGCACTTTTCTCGAAGGGAGAGCAACAACAAGTAAAGATAGCACGAGAGATGAAGTTGCTGCCGGATCTTTCTGTCGTCGTCGAGGACCGGCTGGGTTCTTCTTTGGTGGCTGCCAACTTCATGAACTTGCTGGACGGAATGGGGCTGGATGGAACGGATCCGTCAGATCGTATGCCGCAGGTGCTTTCCAAGGGAACATGTAGTGAGCCTTTTTGCTCTGAGGTCCGACCTGAAGGCATGGCTCCTAAACCGACCAAGAGGGGCGAAAAGAGAACTCATGGTGATTCTTCTGTCGGACGCAGATTGGGGAGAAAGTGCGGTGCTTCCGAGCACGCTCAGGTGGAAGAGTCAAAAAGGAAGAAAAGGAAGAAGAAGAAGTCCTCCAGGCAGGAACCGGAGACCGATGCGACCGACGCCCAGGCTTGGGGAGAGGTCGCAGGTGCGGACGCAGGAGGGAATTCTCCGGCTCCAGAAGAGGAAAGCGATAAAGGTTTCACCGTGTCAGCGGGAAGGTGCCTCTTCCGAGAGAGAAACCGTACATCTCAAGAGAAAGAAGAAAAGAGCATCTCGGGTGGACACGAGTCTGCATACCGCTCAAGAGTCATTGCCGAAAATGGATCCAGTGATATATGATGGCACGGGGGCAGCGTTACTCGGAGGCCAAGGAGTTTTTTTCCCGACCGGGTTACTTTCTCGTACAAAGCTGACTTACTGTTGATCTACAACGGCTTGGAGTGCGCTAACCTGGTTTGGCAGATCAGAGGCGGTCTGGATTGTCTGCCAGACGTCGACTCCCTTGTGTTTAGAGAGGCTTAGGTCGACTCCCTTTGAGCTAATCGTTTTAGGTTTTCTCTAGATACTCATCCCAAGGTGACCATGAATTTCCTGGTGGAGAAATATGACTCTGAGCTAAAAGCGACATTCGCTCAGCTTGGAAGGGCCGGGGAGAAGGTTCGGGCCAAGAAGAGGCGCATTGTCTCTCTGAAAAAGGAGACGAGGATCACCCTTTAGGAAGTTGCTCGAGAGCGAGATTTCGCGGTTAGTCGGGGCACGGCTCTGGAGAAAGAAACGCATGATCTCGCGCATGAGCTTTAAGCGGTGAAGACCGCGATGGAAGATACCCGGGGCGACAATGCTGCTTTAAAAGTCGACGTGGAGGCGTTGAAGCGAGAGAAGGATGAAGCCGATGAAAGATATGCGAGAGAGATTGCGCGTCTCAGGGATTCCCGAAACTTCAAGGTCTCACGCGAGCAGGTGAGGGTGGAGAACACCATGATTTCCAAGTGCAATCGTTTGTTTGACAGGATCCACGAACGGGAGTAATGCTACAACGCTTATGATACCGCGAGATGCTTCTACAATCAGGCATTCGGAACGAGGAAGTGTATGCAGATGCTCAAGAGGAGAGGTGTCGACATCCCAAGGAAACTGTGGACTTTTTTGCCGGAGAGGAGGAAAAGTTCAAGGCAGAGGCGACCCGTTTGGAAGTTGGAGTTATACCAGAGTCTAACCTGTCGCTTTCTCCCCTAATGCTTAAATCGCCATTCGTGAATAGGGAGCTTCTTGTTGGGATGGATCCGTTTGGATCCAACACTGGCCTGATCGATCGCAGGATGGTTGTAGTTCTTAAGACCCCAAATCGGGAACACATAGAGGAACCGTTAGTCGCCCCTAGTGGAGTCGCAACTGATGGAGGCGACGCTGAAGTCGAGGTCTCCAATACTTCAGGGAACGAAGGTGACTCGGATTTAGGGTTGAGCGAAGGGTCGGTCAAGCTGTTGGAGAGTGACAAGGCTAGGCCCCTAAACAAGGAGTTAGAGGAAATCCATGGCTTTGGTATCCTTGAACCAGTGGCGACGGTGCCGAAGGATCCCTCCGAACCGGGTGGTCAAGCTGAAGGGGGAATTCCAACTAAGCTCGCGACTAGGGAGCGCACTATTGTTTCGAACGTCTGCTGGATTTTCCTCTATCTCTTTTTTTTGTTACTTATGTATTTCCAACCTTGTTGTACGCTTTGACTCATTTTGTTTTTATAAAAGATTGGTAATGTCTCAACTTTGTCAGCAAATTGTTTCCTTGGCCCGAGGCCTGTTCCTGTTTGGCCTTCTCCCATATAGTTTTTCTTCTTTTTAGTCCTGGAATTGTGGAGATGTCGTTCTTGGTCGTTTATCGGCAATCGATTCGAGATATTTTGAGTTTTCCGGATTGTAAGACTTTCGACTCGAGTGCTCCCACTTGATAGTTTGTGTAACAGTTTGTCGATAGGGGCAATCGAGATGCCCATGCCAAGAGTTCTGACTACAGGGTACAAAATCACAATGGTTCCCATTTCGCGTCAAAGTAATTCTCCGGTCTGCGGTTGGCCAGACCTGCTGGAGGTTATTAACGGATATGGGGATTGTTGATTAAACCGACAGTCTGAGATTAACGCGGTTAAGGCCCTTGGATATATGTCTGATCGGGACGTATCTGTTTTCCAGGCACGAGTACTGGTACGTGATCGAGAGCTTGGTACGTTTCGTACAGCTTGGTCGTCAGCATGGTTACGTGGGGATGAGAAACGGCTTTGAGTATAAGCGTTCTTATGAGCTGCGTTTGCTCATCCTACCCTGGAAGGGCTAGTTGGTTTGGTTGTGGCTGGACCCTGATGGGCTGCCTACGTACACAAAGAGATCAAGCCAATCGTAGTTCGTTTTTAGTTGAGCAAAACTGGCCTTTCCGGCGCATTTGCTCATTGTTTTTTTGCTGGGTAAAAGTGGCCTCTCCGGCGCATTTACCCTTTTTTTTTCCGGGTAAAAGTGGCCTCTTCGGCGCATTTACTCATTTTTTTGGGCGCGACACGATCTACTCGTAATATTTTTTGAGGTTTTTCGAGTTCTAGGCGCGCGGCACGCTGTCGCCTTTTGATGTTTCCAATCGATATACGCCGGGTTGGAAGATTTCAGTGATCTTGTAGGGGCCTTCCCATTTCGTTCCTAGCTTGCCTGCTTTCCACTCCTTGGTATTTTTGGACACCTTTCGCAGGACTAAATCGCCGAGACAGAGGGGATGCGACTTAACGTGTTTGTTGTACTAACTCTCTTTCTGATGCTGGTAGTTTTGGATTCGTAGGAGAGCTTGATCTCGCCTTTCTTCGATCTGATCCAAAGCGTCCATCAGCATGTCGCGATTGAGACTATCGAGGTGTGGGATTTTTCCGCGCCTCAAGCTCTTGACATTTACTTTGGTGGGGGCCATTGCTTCGACCCCGTAAGCCAGGGAGAAAGGGGTAGCTTTCGTCGCGCCTCAGGGTGTTGTTCGATGCGACCACAGAACACCGTCGAGTTCATCGGCCCAGGCTCCTTTCTTTAAATCGAGGCATTTTTTTATGCCGTCGATGATCAGTTTGTTCGAAGATTCGGCCTGGCCGTTACCTAGCGGGTATCGGGGTGTTGAGGAACTGCGGCGGATCCGCCATCATTTGCAGAAATTCATGAAATTGCCCGACATGAACTGAGTGCCGTTGTCAGTGACAATTTCGTATTGTAAGCCATGTCGGAAAGTGATATTTTTCCATATGAAGCTCTGGACTTCCTTGACAGTGACTTGGACGAAGGACTCTGCTTCTACCCATTTTGTGAAATAATCGGTTAGGACTAGGACAAATCGCTTTTGTCAGGAACTAAGGAGGAGGCCGATGATATCCATTCCCCATTGCGTGAACAGGTAAGGAGCGGTGGTCGTCCGTAGCATCTCGGTCGGGTGATTTATGTTGGGAGCATGTCATTGACACATGTCGCAATGTCGTGCGTACTCTTCACAATCAGTGTTCATCATTGACCAGTAGAAACCAAGGTTGTTAACCTTGATGGCTAGGGATCTTCCTCCTGAATGATTACCGGCAGAACCATCGTGTGTTTCTGGCATTACGAGCCAGATCCCATCACCGGCGATGCATTTGAGCAACACCTTGTTCACGGTCCATCGGTGTAACTCGCCATCGATGACGACGTAGTGCGAGCTGCGTGCTTTGAGTCGTCTAGCTGTCCATTTTTTCGGAGGCAACGAGATATGTGCGAGATAGTCAATAAACTCAGTTCTCCAGTCGAGACTTGATTGTTTCTGATTTTGCTCAGTATCTAGGTTGTGTTCGTCATTTGGGGCTTCGGCGATGGAGGCGACCAGGAGGTACCCTTCCATGGACAAGTCGATGCTCGGTTTGTCTACACGGTGAATTGGGATTGTCCGCTTGACTTGGTCGCGGAGTTTGCTTCCTAAGGTGGCGAGGGCGTCGGCGCACACTTTCTCCCCTCGGGGAACTTTTATAAGCTCGAAGAACTCGAAATCATTAGCGAGTGACTGGACCACTTTGAGGTAGGGGTCCATTCGCTGGTTACGCGTGTCATAATCTCCGTTGAATTGGCTTGTGACGAGTTGAGACTCATAGTAGGCACTTAGTCGCGTGGCTTTGAAGGCTTTACCGAGTCCAAGTCCGGCGATGAGCGATTCATACTTGGCCTCGTTATTAAAGGCAGCGAAATCGAATGCAAAGATTGTCTGATCAGCTCCCCAATGGGCGATTTGAAGCTGCACCCCTGATCCAGATCCTTTGGTAGTGGAAGAGTCATCGACATGAAAAATCCAGTTGTTGCTTGGGAGGGTGAGGTTACGTCGACGGTGCATTTAGCCGGGTTCAGTTTCATGTCGTATCCGTTGAGCGTTTTGAAGCAGCCCTTCAGCTATTCCAGGAGATCTGCCGCGTGAAGCGATTTTACGAGCATATCGTCGATATAAACTTCCATCGAAGTTCCGAACCTATCGGGGAACATTCTATTCACAAGCCATTGATAGGTTGCACAGCGTTCTTTAGCCCGCAGGGCATAACTTTGTAACAGTATTTCCCCTTATCGGTGCTAAATTCTACTTTCTCGCGATCGTCTGGATGCATCATTATTTGGTTATAGCCGGAGAAGGCGTCCATGATAGTAAGGAGCTTGTTTCCGGCTGTCGATTCGACGAGTCTGTCGATATGGGGAAGGGGGTAACTATCCTTGGGGCATGCCTTATTAAGGTTGGTAAAGTCGACACAAACACGCCATTTGCCGTTCTTTTTTTTGACCACAATGGGGTTTGCCAGCCATTCTGGATATCAGACCTCGGTGATCGAGCCGGCTGTGAGTAGTCGTTCCACTTCTTCGTTTACTGCTTTTGACTGTTCCGGACCAAGCTTTCGTCGTTTTTGTCGAATCGGTTTAAAGGTAGGATCTACATTCAGCTCGTGCGTAATGACAGCTGGGTTGATGCCCCGCATGTCTGTAGTTTTCCAGGTGAAAGTAGAGGAATTTTGTTTGAGGAATTCGACGATCTGCCCTTGTAAGTCGTCGGGGAGGGAAGCACTGATGATAATGACTTTGCTTGGGTCGGCATCATCGATGGTTATCTCTTAAATCTCTTCTTTTTGTGGGTAAGATTTGTTGGTTTGTGTCCACCGGCCGGTTTGTCGGGAGATCGAGTTGATGTGGAACATCGACCATTACAGTTTGACAGTAGTGATTAAGAGGTCCCTTGCAGCTTTTTTTTCTCCTTGCAACGTAAGAATTTGTCCATCCGGTCCAGCGAATTTAATACATTGATGGTACGTTGACGTAACTGCCTTCATTGAATGTATACACGGGGTTTCGAGAATGACGTTGTATGGGGCCTCCGTGTTTATAACCAAAAATTTAACTGTACGGGCGATGCCGCATGAATACAAAGGTAGGCGTATTGTTCCTATCATTAACTCGGAAGTTCCATTAAAACTGGTAAGGGATCGTGAAGAGGGCTTCATGTTGTGTAGGTTAATCTCCTTTTTTTCGAGGGTGTTGTGGAAGATGAGATCAACGGAGCTACCAGTGTCGATCAACAGCCTGGTAACGTCGCATGTGGCAATTCCGAGCTCCACAAGAACTTAGTCATTATGGGTTGTGTGGACGCCAATGGCGTCTACGGCCGAGAAAGTGTTCGGTGGATCATTCTCGAGTCGCGCGGGCCATTTCTGAGAAGTTACCGCCCGTCGACGATAGTCTTTAACCGAATGTACAGATTCTCCGCAGGGAGGTGAGCCGCCCATAATTACGTTGAGTCGCAACTGATAGTCATTTCGTTTCGCTTGTATTAGATTTCTCAGGTCGCTAGGTGTTGGAGCTGAATTTTGCGCTGAGGGCGACTTAGCGCGCTGGAGTTTTTCTCGTAAGTCACCATTCTTTCATCGGTTAAGGCTCGATCGCAGGTCATTCTTTTTGGCATTAAGCTTGTCACGCAGGTTTGAGGCGTGAGAGTTCTCTTGTATTTCGGGCGTGGATGCGAGAGGGAGCTGCTTGGCGCTTGACGCATTGAGGAGCGTTCGGAGATCGGCGGCGTTACCTGGAGGGTCTTCATCGATAGCCAACTTGTGCTTCAATCAAGAACGTAGATCGTTGCTTTGGCAGGGAATTGTTGTTTCTCGTGTCAACCATGTTCGTAGGTCCGTCGCTTCGGATTGATACATCTCGTCGAATGAGTCCTCATG
>CAJHQQ010001718.1:0-85072 GCA_905132885.1 Moricandia moricandioides
AGATCATTTCACGTTACACTGTCACTCACAGTTTGGCTCACCTCTCTCCTAGATCATTTGGACTCATGCACCCATTGTTTATTCATTTCCTAGGAAGCTACTTGTTTATTATTATTCCAAGATATTGTATCCTCTATTTAAGTAATGGTTCTAGGAACAAAATCAGGCTAGGGAATACAATAAACTCTTTTTTCCTAAAAACTCTCTCTCTCTCTCTCTCTTTAGAGAGAGAGAAAGAGAGAGAGAGAGAGATAGAGATAGAGAGAGAGAGAGAGAGAGAGAGAGAGAGAGAGAGAGAGAGAGAGAGAGAGAGAGAGAGAGAGAGAGAGAGAGAGAGAGACTTAGCTCGAGATTGGGAGGTTGTAGATCGCCGAATCACAATGGTGGAAATTAGTCAAAGAAGATGACTCCAACAATGTTTTTCCAACTCTGTAGAGGATACGATAAGTGAGCTATTACTTTCACTTGTAAGCTGTTGAAGTGTGATCCGCCATTGTTGTGATCATACAAACTCGATATAGCTGATAGTAAACCAGTTGAGGGACACTGATTCTCTCCCCTGTGACTAGATCAAAAAAAACACAGGGTGCACAAATCTCTTGTGCATTTACTTTTTGCTTGATGCTATACGTACCTGAAAACGAAAAAAATCAGTCGCAAGTAAAGCAAACTAAAGACTAAAGATATTGATCTAAAACTCTATAAGTGGTATTAGAGCATCAAGGTTTAGGTGCTAAGGGATAGAGGTAGATCGGATCTGATAATTAAGGGAGAGAAGAATTATCTTTTGAATTCGTCTGTTATGATCTTTGTTGTGTTGTTTGGTGATTTTTGATTTGCAGTTAGCCTCAATTTCTCAAAGGTTCAAGATGGAACCAACTCTTGGGAGATTTTAATTGGAGAAGTTTGATGGTAAGGGACAGCTTGAGATCCAAGAACTTCTTATGATAATAGTCGATGGCTTTATGATCTACTCGTGTGGGAATCGAAATTCGCACTGTCGATTTTCCGATAAAAATAGGAAAGCTAAGTAAACCTAAATTTCTCAGAGGTCCGGATATCTCCTAAACCACACACCAAGCAATCAAACAATGAGAACAAACAAAATTATTATGAATCAATAAAACGAAAAGAGAGCAAAGAAGATCTTATTCCGAATCTTTGGTTTGAGCATTACAACAGGTAAGCCTAAGCGGCAAGAGCCTTCGGCGAGTTCCTAATTCAAACCTTTTAAAACCTGATTAAACTTAGTTGATTCGCTGCTTGATAACAGAAAAACGGAAATATGCCTAAATTGCTCTAAGTGCTATGTTTGCTCTGAGTAAAGAATTGCATGTGTTAGCGTCTTCAACTTCGACGTCCTTATATACTCATCTTAGAGGTGGTTTACTCTTTCCCTTTCTGCCCTTGATCGAGTTTATCATTTTCCGTGAATATTCCATTTTCCTTCGATCTTCGTGTTATATTTATCTCCTGAACTTGACATTTATCTTATGAACTTGACATTTATCCTTTCCTGCTATACAAAAGACAAACGGTCATAGGGATTGGGCTTAAATTCGTATAAACTCGCGAGTGGGCCTTTAGCCGCGTTTTAGACCTTCTCGGACCGTTTCTCGACTTAAGAATTTTTACGATTTATCGAAAGAGCGCTTCCGCAATGACTTTGTTCTGAAGAAGGTTCAAATTCCTCGTATAGTGGAGGTAACCATAGGTATTTAGTTAACTGTTTCCTATCTTATACGACCTAATTCGAACCTTGTACGAGAAAGTAAATCCTTTAAGTCGTAAGATTCAAATGGTAACTCCGATCGAGGTAAAACAGAATGAGTCCTTTCCGACCCCAACAAGGAGGCTATGAGGACAAGATAAAGATGAATTGGTTGGTCGAACTCGACGAACGGGCGAGTTGACCATTGTTCTCGTTCTAACTCGCGGAATGTGCGAGTTGACCGTGGTGGTCAGCCCAACTCGCCTATTCAACAAGTTGACCGTGGTGGTTGGCCCAGCTCGCCCGTTCAGCGAGCTAACCGTGGTGGTCAGCCCTACTCACCTGTTCGGTTTTTATTTGACTGTAGTGGTCGGCCCAACTCGCCAAATGGGTGAGTCGGATGATTGAGACCCACGGTTGTTTTGTCGTTTTGATACTCGGGATCTGTTTGTCTGGGGACTTGTCATATCCATTCGTTATACGAAACTTGATTTCTTTTTTCCCTCCCTTCTTTCTTTTGAAATATTATCTCCTTTCTTCTAAAGAGGACTTTTTTTCGGGAAGTTTCAGCTTTTGATTCCATCGTAACCGATTTTGACCCCAACAGTTAACCCCCCAGCTCGTTAGAATTGTTTTCTTCTTGCGAGCGATTTAGACGAGTCGGGTAAGTTAGGCGAAATCCAATGTCTGAAAATTTGGGGCGAATAGTGAATTTTCTTGCATATAAGTAAGTGGAGTAAGTTTTTGGAGTTCTTCACTTTCTCATTTTCCACAAACTCTTTTCTAAGGAAGATCATTTTCTCTTGTATCTCCTCTTGGCATTTTTTAGAAAAAAGGAAAGTCATGTCTTCAAGGAGAAAATTTTCCACCAAGTCTCATCCCGATCGTTCTGTTCCTGGTAGCTCTAGCTTGCAACATAGCGATGTCGCACCCAAGGTGGAGTTTGCAGCACACTCGATTGATCCGGAGGAGGCTGAGGCGTACTGGGCTGCTAGGGGTGAGGTGAAACCTCCTAGGCCCGGAACATGGGCTCATCCTCTGTTCCGTGCCAACCCCGTTGCCGGCGGACCAAGCGAGAGTTATCCCAACGGGCTCGATTCCATTCTGAATTCCTACGGATTTCTGGAGTCAGTAGAGTTTCTTCTTCCGAGAGAAGGGGAAGTTGTTGGATCTCCAACCGAAGGTTATTTTACAAGCTATGAGGCATATTTAATGTAGTGCCACTTATGGTTCCCCATCCCAGAAGTTATTGTGCGGCTATTCAACCGGTTCAAGTTGTCGGTTAGTCAGGTCAACCTATGTGGTTTGCAGTACATCGTTGGGATTTTGGTGCTGAGTTACGAGCGGGGTATGACCCTCGACGTTGATCATCTCGAAGGCATGTTGATGCCTCGGGAGAATTCGGGCATAGTTCATCTAAGGCCGCGACCGAGAATGACAATCATAATGGGGTTTGTATCGAACTACCACGACTGGAAAGAGCTTTTTTCTTTGTTCGTGTGAACAACGCATCTGTGGAGGAGGGTTGCATTCCTCTTTTCAGGACTAGATGGGGCCGGAGAGGTATTCTTGATCGGGTACCCGCTAGCTTTGGTTTTGACGATGTTTTGACCTTACATGCCTATTTTCTGTTTTACAGAGATTAACCCTCTCCCTCCGTCTCCAGAAGGCTTGCAAACCACTAAGGACCTTCTTCAGGGTGGTCCATTATTTTGGGCAACGTTTACTCCGAAGCGGGTTCGTCGCGTTGTGGCTCTGCACCGTTCTCGGTTTCAACCAGATTTGACGGTGGAGGAAGGGACAGAATCAAGCATGGATGGTTTCATTACGTACAAAGCTCGGGGGAGGAAGGAAAGGTCGAGGTCTCGCAAAGAGAAACATGTTATCTTCGACGATGACGTGGTTGTCAAGCCATGTTATCCTGAAAACGTACTTAGAGACTATCTCAACAGTCATGTGGATGGAGATGGCGGTGAACAGATCAATTTTGACGAGCCGTTTGACTTCGACTTTCCTCCTGCCGAGGGAGGGTCCAGCGAGGTGCCGGAGTTTACCCAGGCCTCGAGGATAGTCAATGGGGTAAGGGGGATTTTGCTAGATTATAATGAAATCTTTATTGGTGAAAGAAGTTTTCAAAATATTGAGTACAAGGCGAATATTTTTAGAATGCGGGAATATACGAATATTCGTATATGTACCCACTCCCCCCCTTTTTTGGAGAGGGGGATAGCGGAATTCATCTTTTGGCGAGCTTCCTACGTACCCATTTCGAGGATCAAGCCATCTCGTAGTTTTATTTTTTTGCGCGAGTGTGTTTACTTGGCTGTTGTGTTTGCGTCGATCGTTCTAGTCGCGGGATTGACGTCTTCTGTTGGACTTGCCTTCTCTGGTTGGGTCGAAACATTGGGTTCTGGAACTTGTTGTTCTTTGGCCGTTGCTTGAGTTGTTGATTCTGGAGCATTTTTGGTCGTTGAATGAGTTAGCTTTGCTCGTTTGGACTTCACCATTGCGGTGGTTATGATTTGCCTTAGTTTTTGCTCGGCCAAGAAGCAACGTCTTGACTGTTGCTGGCATCCCCAAATCGAGGCTATCCCATTGTGAGTCGGGAATTTGACGCCCAGGTGATAAGTCGACGGGACTGCCTTCATGGCGTTTAACCAAGGCGTTGTTAAGTTGAGGTACATATTTGAGGTTAAGGGATTAAAAAATGGGAAGAATGGTTGGGACAATAAAATGGTAAGATGATCATCCGGGTAAAGGAACAAGTTACCATGCGCCTATACTTGGGTATTTAACCTTATCCATCCATGGGAATGGAAGAGAGGATAGGCCTTGACAGGATGGAACAACTGGAAACTAACCAACATCTTGTCAAAGATGCTAGATACCACTTGAGTGGTTCTTCTTGCATACAATTCAAATTAGGCGTTTCCCCACCTCTTCTAAACCACATGTTCCATCCTTTTGTTTCTGAAAAACCTTGTAGCCTCTACTCTATATATTTGTAATCTCATCTTAATGAATAAATCAAATAGTTCATAATCCTCTCTTAGACTCTCAAACATGATTACATTTTAGACTTGTTCTTTGGTTAAGCCTTCTTTTCTAATCTCTAAACTATCATCAAACCTAAGATTATCTAAAAAAAATTATGGTATCAGAGCCAGGTTCCTCATAATCTGGGTTTGATTCTCGCAAAGACTCAAGACTTTTGGATCTCATTTTTTGTTCAAGACAATTAAGATGGAAAACAACAAGGCTGTGGTTCCGGTTACACTCAAGGGAGGAAACTACCTCCTATGGTCTCGGTTGGTGAAGACTGCCGTGGGGAGTAAGGGTTTGTGGGCACATATCACGTCTGGTGAAGCTCCAAAGCTCATTACTGAGGATGGAAATGATGAGGAGGATCTCACAAGCGAGGAGGACAAGTGGGTGCAAGAAGACATGCTGGTTATGTCTATTCTCCAAAGCTCGCTGGATCCCTCAATCTTGGAGGCATGTAGTTACTGTGAGAAGGCAAAAGATCTTTGGGATACACTCAAGAAGGTGTATGGGAACATCTCAAATCTGAGTAGGGTGTTTGAGGTGAAGAGGGCAATCAACAATCTGGTTCAAGAGGACATGGAGTTTACAAGACACTTGGGAAAGTTTAGAGCTTTATGGTCGGAACTGGAGATGTTGAGGCCAAACACTACTGACCAAGATGAGCTAAATGAGAGAAGAGAGCAAGACAAGGTCTTTGGCCTCTTGCTTACCTTGAATCCTACTTACAATGATCTGATCAAGCATATACTAAGGGCCGAGAAACTTCCTGATCTAAAGGATGTATGCGCTCAAATTCAGAAGGAGCAAGGGTCTCTTGGACTCTTTGGAGGTAAAGGAGAGCTCTCTCTAGCCAATCAAGTTGAAGTTTCTCAAGCAAACAGAGCCATGCACAACCGGTTTGAAGAAAGGAAGTTCAATGGGACATGTGATCATTGTAAGAGGCATGGGCATAAGAAGAGTCAGTGTTGGATATTACACCCACACTTGAAGCCGGCTAAGTTCATGAAGGACAAGGAGGCAAGATCTCACCTCTCCTATGGAACCAGTGAGCAACATGGGACAAGTGTTTCTGGGACCAGTGTTGTGGGTACCTCAAAGCGGATCAATGAAGGAGATGGGCGAGAGATGGTGGCCATGTCAACTCAAACCACTCAACCAAGTAACCAGAGATTTAATGAAAATGATTTGATTAGGAGATCAAACATTGATGCTTTAATCAAGATCTTCAAGGATAATGGTAACACCCTTGGGTATTCTTTTGATGCATCCTTTGTTAGTACTGATAGTATTGATCACTCTAGGACTGAGTATGACCCAAGTAATCATCTAGGTCAGTCTAGGATTGCATATGACACTACAAGAAATATAGACATTGTTAGCACGAGTTTTATGCTATGATAGATGTATGATAGCGAATTATGAAATGCTATGTATGCGGCAGCCATCATAGGTACCCCCTTTAAGATAGCATTTTTTGCAATGCTACGAAATGTGAGTATTTCATAGCGCAAATGTAGGTGCTATTATTAATGAAACTACGGCACGATGTATTTCCGTTACAAATTGATTACGATACATATTTCGTGCCATGATAGGGCCATCTACAATAGCAATTGCATATTTTGATTATCGCTTTTGAAAAGTGCTATACTGAATATAATTATAGCATTTCAGTTGTTATGATAGTTCGAATCGTATGATATTTTAAATGCTATTATCTGTGACTATAGCTGTTTTTTTTTGCTATTGATACTTTGTATGAAAGCTATTATATGGTAGTTTTATGTAACCTGCTTTCATTATAGATACATCAAAGACAACAACAACATTCATATTAAAAGTTCAACTACATAAGTCATTACAGAAGAAAGATACCATAAGCAGTTTCAGAACACAAGACATAGTCATAAGCAAGTTTCTAAACACATAACATAGTCATAAGCATAGGCTTAAAAGAAAAGGTACAACTTCTTGTTCATTACCTAGCCTGAAATTAGCTAAGTCGGACCAAAGTTCTTCATCCCCTGCTGCAGGCTGCATCAATAAAAATCCCATCAGATAAGCAATTACTTTCGCATCTTTAAAACATAAGGCACAACACTTACATCATCTTAATAGATGATCAATTTATCAATTGGCCATGCAATTGATGGGATTAAATGTGAAGCAGACGATAAACCTAAACTAAACCAAAAACCTACTCCTAATCCTAATCCTAATCCTAATCCTCTTTGCCGTCAAACTCCAGCATGTGTTCTCCTCCTTCAAGCTCAGCCTGCCTCTACAGGCTTCAATTCATATTTCTCTCAGCTTCAGAAGCTTCTCTAATATCTCAACCGCATCTTCTTTCCTGCAAAATTACAAACCAGTCACAAACATTAAGGTCTTTGACTCAAAAAAAAAATCAACAAGCATACAAATGCATAAGAAGAAAACGTACTTCAAGAGATCTCATCACGTTTCACAAGTACCTTCATTGGCTCCATCATTAACTTCTATGTCAGTTGCAGAAACCAAGCAAACCTATAAACATAAGGAATAAATAAATAACATATAGATAGAGAGAGCGAGCTTCCCTCATCTCGAAGGCAATGATACTGGTCCGCTGGTGCACATGCTTCCAAGGTTCAGATAGTTGAAGCAAGCATTCCCCATCTTGTTTCTTGCTTCATCTTTTGATGAATAGAACACTTTGTAAAGAACATTCCCAAGCTGCAAAGTAAGATATGATTTTCAGACAATGTTTCACAGTTACACAACAAGCAACTTAATCTCATGTCTTACCTTCAGTAGAGTGTAAAAAGATTTGAGATGTTTGCAGAGACCAGAACAGTCACTGAGGTCACATCTTAAGTTTAAATGTATAGAAACCAGCTATGATACAATCACTAAGAAATCAGAGTAGTAATATGACGTCTCTGCTAGACAAGTCTTCTCCTCTGTCCTGAAAAACTAGTAATAACTATTAAAAAAAACAGTCCAGACAAGAGAAAGTTATCTTTATTAATTAGTGAGCATACCTGAAAGAATAGACTATGCGTTTTCTTAAGGACTTTAACAACAACGGAGAGTACCCTTTTCGGTTCACTCTCATCACTCTTCAGCTGCGAGAGAGACCGGAATCTGTGGTCGAAGTGTTTGCAGCTTGATGCAAAGAGTGATACCTCTTTATTACGATCAGATTGTCCTTGTGACCTGGCCATGCTTGGGTATCAAAGCAAGTATCAGCAGCACATCTAATCTAACAAAATAATATCATGATTACATGAAACATTGACAAAACAGACCAGAACTTACATCCTCTGTATCATCAAGAATCAGGACAGCTTTCTCTTGTCCCAGCCATAGATAGATTCACCACCACCAGTCCCATCATTCGCCGAAATATCCCCTCCTTGAATCATAAACCCCTTGACTACACGACGATATAGATCTCCTGAAACAAATACATCAATACCAAAAATCATAAGGAATCCAACTTTATACGATTACATCAACCCCTGAAACAAATGTAACAATACAATAAATAATAAAGAACGCAACTTTATAAGGTTTCATCATCCCCTTAATAAGCTGCTAACAAGCTTTCAAACATACTGAATCGTCATTCAACAGCAATAACAAAAAAAAAAGGATCAAAGATATTAACAGAGACTGCTGCACCCTCTCACCTCGAGGAGTAGACTGAAAACCACAGTTGGTGAGATGATTCGCAAGCGTCTTGCACGAATAAGCCACTGTCGCTCTTATATATTCACCACTGTCGTCATCTTCCTTATCTTCTCCGTCTCCGCTACGGAGGAAGAGAAGAACCTTGAATCTGATCATCAGAGTCTTGAAGAAACGTGTACTTGGAATCCCTTAGTACTAGCACGAACACAGAAGATGAACATTTTATAAACATAAAGTTGGGAACTTTATAAGGAACGAAGCGAAGAGAAAGCAAAAAGCGCAAACCTTGAGGATCAAACTGGACTTTCCTTTACTTCTTGGACTTGGTTGAATTATCAGCCTTGGCGGATCCTATAACCCTCAAAAACGAGTTAACGACAATGTCGACAAAGAAGGTAAGAAAATCAGATGAAAGTGGTTTAGAGATACGATACCATAAGAGGACCTGAGAGAAGTTTTGAACTCTTTTCCTCCTTTCTCCATCATCTGTTTATTTTCTCTGTGTCAAATTAGGGTTAGAAATCGAAAAATCTTTTGAACAGAGACTTGGGATTTGCAAAAAGAGAGAGAGAGAGAGAGAGAGAGAGAGAGAGAGAGAGAGAGAGAGAGAGAGAGAGAGAGAGAGAGAGAGAGAGAGAGAGAGAGAGAGAGAGAGAGAGAGAGAGAGAGAGAGAGAGAGAGAGAGAGAGAGAGATTATGACAGGAGGATACGAGGTGGAGAGGAAAGGTGGTGACGAGGAGGAGATGAGGTGGAAGGAGACATGGTGGAGATGGCTGACGGATGGGAGATGACGGTGGTGATGGTCGTGGTGGTGATTTAAGAGGACTGTGGCGATGGGAGAAGAGCACGAAGGTTTGAGTAAATCTCTTTTTTTTGTGAATTTTTTTTTTGTGAATACTAGTTTTATACCTTTAAATAAAAAATGTGTTAGATCATAGAGGGAAAGTATTATTTCTTCGCGCTTTTCTAAATTTTCACTCAAGTTTCTGGCAAAAATTTAGTTTTGGATTCCCGCTTATTGAATCTCTATCATAGCATTTATCTAATGTTATTACATGAAACGAAATTTTCTAAATCATTTATGATAACAGTTCAGTAAAACGAGCTATGACAATATGCTATCAATGACAACTTTTTTTGTAGTGTGAACCAGCTAGAAGTTGCAATTCATGTAATGCTTGCAATATGTCTAAACCTTTGATAATTGACTTTGGTGCATCCCATCACATGATTAGTGATATTAGGCTTATTAAAGACATTGAACAAGCTCATGGTCATGTAATGATAGCTAATGGTGAGAAGTCCCAATTAAGGGAATATGCAATCTGAAATTCTTTGATAAAGAATCTAGGGCCTTTTACATGCCTAACTCCACTTCAAATTTGCTATCCGTGAAGAAGTGTACTTCTGATTTACAATGCAATGTGATTTTTTGTCCTAATGATGTGAAGTTTCAGGATATTGAGAGCAAGAGACTAATTGGGAAGGGAATAACCAAGGGAGACTTATATATGCTAGAAGATCTTACTCATGTTCCTGATTATGTCTACTCATTTACTTCTGCTTTTATGTTGAATAATGATGCCTTGTGGCATGCTAGACTAGGTCATCCTCATGTTAGAGCTTTGAACTTGATGTTTTCAAGTGTTGTGTTTAAAAATAATGAGTGTGAAGCTTTCATTTTAGGCAAGCATTGTAAGACTGTTTTTCCAACATCTAGTACTACTTATGATAAATGCTTTGATTTAGTTCATTCGGATGTATGGACTGCACCTTGCTTGTCTAGGGATAATTACAAGTATTTTGTGACATTCATTGATGAAAAATCTAAATACACCTGGATAACTTTGATGCCATCTAAGGATACGGTTCTTGAGCATTTAAGAATTTCAAGCTTATGTGACTAACCATTACAATGCTAAGCTTAAAATTTTTAGATCAGATAATGGTGGGGAGTATACAAGCCATGCTTTCAAACAACACCTTGCTCAACATGGAATCCTTCATCAAACAAGTTGCCCTTACACTCCTCAACAGAATGGTGTGGCCGAGAGGAAGAATCGGCACCTTATGGAGGTGGCACGGTCAATGATGTTTCACTCCAATGTCCAAAACGGTTCTGAAGTGATGCAGTGGCATCTGCATGTTACTTGATCAACCGCATTTCCACCAAGGTTATCCAAGAGTAATCCTCATTTGAAGTCTTTAACAAATACAAATTTTCATTGGATTATCTCATGGTGTTTGGGTGCCTTTGTTTTTTGCTTGTCCATGGTGAACTACAGAACAAGCTTGAGGCCAAGAGTGCCAAGGCTATGTTTATTAAAAAGATTTAGATGACGCGGGTGAATCAGATCGACCAAGACAGCCGGGTGAACCAGATCGACCAGATCAACCAAGACAGTCGGTTGAACCAGATCGACCTAGACAGCCGGGTAGACCAGATTGACCAAGGCCGAGTGAACCATATGAAACAACTAAATGGATTCTTCCCACAAGAGGTACTCTACTAAGGAAAGATAGGGTTGTTGAACATGTGGATGATCAGGACAAGAAGTGGAGCAGCTTGGTTTGAGAAGAAGTGCAAGATTGGGAAGGAACCGACAAGTTCATTTGGTACAAAGACTTATTACAATGCACAAGCCGTGGAACATCCCTCCCAAGCTGTGTGTTATTTTGCTAGGTACCCTGAAGAGCATTGTGCCTTCATGACCAGCCTAGATGAAAATAACATTCCTAGATCATATGAAGAAGCTATGATGGATAAGGCATGGAGAGAATCAGTAGGGGATGAAGCCAATGCTATGATCAAGAATGACACTTGGTATGAGAGTGAATTACCAAGAGGGAAAAAGGCTGTGTCAAGTAGATGGATCTTCACAATCAAGTATCTTGCAAATGGAAAGGTGGATAGGAGGAAAACAAGACTGGTTGCAAGAGGGTTCACCCAAACGTATGGAGAAGACTACATTGATACTTTTTCACCAGTGGCTAAACTCCACACAATCAGAATAGTGTTGTCCTTGGCAGTGAACCTGAAATGGGGTCTTTGGCAGATGGATGTGAAGAATGCCTTCTTGCAAGGAGAGCTTGAAGATGAAGTTTACATGTATCCTCCACCTGGTTTGGAGAACTTGGTCAAGAAGGGAAATGTGTTGAGACTAAGGAAGGTTATCTATGGCCTTAAACAGTCACCAAGAGATGGGTACAATAAGTTAAGCACAACTTTAAATGGTAAGGGGTTTAAGAAATCTGAACTCGATCACACCCTATTCACACTCACAGCTCCCTTAGGTATTGTTGTCCTCCTTGTGTATGTTGATGATATTATTATCACTGGAAGTGATCAAAATGGTATCAACTCAACCAAGGAGTTTCTAAAGTCAGTCAAAAACTTGGGAGAAATGAAATACTTTCTTGGAATTGAGATATGTAGATCCAAGGAAGGATTTTTCATGTCCCAAAGAAAGTATACACTTGATCTTTTGAAAGGTGCAGGGAAAGATGGAGGAAAGACAGCCAAGATGCCCTTGGAAGATGGATACAAGGTCCCACGTGAGGGGGAGATTGAAGATATCAATCCATTCCATGATCCTAAGATCTATAGGAAGCTTGTTGGTAAGTTAATATACTTAACTATTACACGACATGATATATGTTTTGCTGTGAATTAGGTGAGTCAACATATGCAACTCCCAAAGGAGCATCACTGGCGCATGGTGGAAAGGATTTTGATGTATCTAAATGGATCACCAGATCAAGGGATATGGATGGGGTGCAATGGGAACACTGAAGTGGTTGGTTACTGTGATGCGGATTGGGCTGGTGATAGAGATGATAGGAAATATACTACTGGCTATTGTACCTTCATTGGTGGAAACGTGGTTACATGGAAAAGCAAGAAGCAGAAGGTGGTCTCATGTTCTAGTGCAGAAGCCGAGTATATGGAAATGCTTAAGTTGAAAAACGAGTTGGCACTACAAGAAATATGGGTTTTATTAGCGGACGTTAAATGCTATGAGATCGCTACCATATCGCTCCTTAAAACGCTCTGAGATCACCCGTTATAATAGGTCCGACACTTTCGATAGCGGAACAGTCGTATGCTATATTAAAATAAACAACAATAGCGGTGTTGTCTATGCAATTGTTAATACTTATAATAAGGCTGTAAAACCGTTATTAAAACTAATTACTTTGATTTTACGTATACAAAGATAGCAAATGTTTTGTGTTATTAATCTGTTCTTTAATATCAGAAATTTTATTAAAATTAATTACGAATTGGTTTTATTTTTGAAAATTTTATATTTATTTCAAATATTTGTAATAAAAATAATTAGTGATATTATTAAAGCTAAAATATGTTTTAACAAACAAAACATATCCTCTTTTACATAAACCATCAAACCACAACACTTCCAAATACTATCAATCTACCACTAATAACCCTTCACAATCATCCCTAACATAAAGACTCTCATCATCAGAAGCTTCACCAGCCAAGTCATCGACATCTTGTATAGGCAAAGGTGCACCACCTAAATCCTCTTCTGTTTCCAACTCATGGTAACCTCTAGGTGGAGCTCTCATCACAATATACCAATTCGAATTATCATCTTCCCTAGAGTAGAAAACCTGTTTGGCTTGAGATGGTAGAATGAATGGATCTTTCAAATAGGCTGCTTGGTTCATGTGAAGGTTAACAAGAGTGAAGCCATCTTCTTCCTTCACACCATTACCTGTGTTGGCCCAGGTGCATCTAAACGGTGGCACTTGGAACATGTGATAGTCCATAAGTAATATCTCTTTTATCACTCCATAATATGTAAGCATATCCGCAACTTGTCTCATATCTCGAGCACTCGATCTACACATACTAAATGCTTCATAAGTTACTCCACTTTTTTGTGTCTTTCGCTTCACCGCATCTGTATGAAACCTTTGACCATTAATGATGAATCCTTTATGTGCTACAGCAACATTTCTTGGTCCAAATGCCAACCACCTTAACTCCTTAGAATGGCCATTTGTAGATTCTGAAGTAATCTGCAGCAAGAAATCAGATATGATCATTTAACTATCAAGATCTGTACACTTCGAGAATCGCAAAACACAGTCACTAAACTAAAGTACTAACATGATAAGGAAAATATTATCAAGAAGCTAACAATCTGTACCAACACAACATCCATCCACAAGCTAACTAGTCATCAAATACTAAAATCAATATGCTCATCAATCAAAAAAGAAACAATTCAGAATTGAAAACCTTATCTTTAACCCATTGGGCAAATTGCTCAGTGTGGGTTTTCCACAGTAAGGTTTCATTTCTGGCACATCGAGCATCATTAGCTTGTAATTCTTCCAAATGCATCCTGATTTTGACATTATGAAAATATAATAATCAGGATGAAAATATAATAAGCAGTAGATGAAACAGAAGTGGTAAACTCTTACTCAACATATGGCTCCATTGATGCCATGTTCATTAGCACATAGCGATGTGCAATGTCTCTATCTTTATCTGAAAGGATAACATCTACACCCTTCTACAGAGGTCGAACTTCAACCACGACTCTATCAGCCTCAATATCTTCATTGCGATTAATAGTTTCCTTAACCGGGACTGAATCTTGAAGGAACTCTAAATAGAAAGCAACGCATTCTCCAGCTAAATAACCCTCAGCCATACATGCTTCTGGCCTAGCATGATTCTTGACAAAAGCCTTTAGTGTTTTCATGTACCTATAACTCAGTAAAGAAATATGAATATTAGCCAAACATCATTCAAGTTTGTATGTACATAATATGAATATGAGTACATCAAACCTTTCAAATGGATACATTCAACGAAAGTGTACTGGTCCTCCTAAACGTGCCTCTTTCGCAAGATGGATTGGAAGGTGGAACATGATATCAAAAAGAGATGGAGGGAAGAAGCGCTCCAGTTGACACATTGTTTCCACAAAATCTGTCTCCAATGCTATGAGTTTCTCCGGGTCGATGACACGCTGACACAACCTGTTGAAATAACTACACAATCTATTAATGGCAATCCGGGGACCCCTATGTAAGAGCCCTCTTAATGCAGCTGGTAACAAGTTTTGCACAAGCACATGATGATCATGCGACTTTAAACTGCCAATATTTGGAGGGTTAACTGAAACACTATTAGCAATATTACCACAATAACCATCAGGACCTCTAAACTTAGATAACCTTTGGCAGAAAATAGTCTTCTCTTTCTTGGATAACCAATAGGCTGCTGGGGGTAAGTATTTCTTGGAAAATGGTCTTCTCTTTCTCAGATGTTGCAGTATCACCATTACTTTTCTGTAACAAGGAAATGGAATACTTAAATGTCTTTAGACTAATTCAACCTTACCAAATGTAATGAAGAAATGCTACCTTCTTTCCAACCAATTCTCTGACCATTCCCTTTAACTCCTCAAGCTGACTCGCCATATCAGCAATCTTTGCGTCTCTACACTGAAGAAATGCTAGCTTAGTAGCCGTAACTCCTCTACCAAACCCTTTTACTCGTCCAGGTTTGTCTCTTCCCAAAATCTTGCTCACAGCATCTTCCCTTATGTTCTCAGCAGCTGATGTAGAGTCCATTTGACTATCAAGTGATTGTATTTGTTCCTGATACAAATTTTTATTCACCAGATAACTAAATGATCATAATCCATTAAGCATACAAAATATAAACAGTTCCATAACTCTTACAATAGTCTCAGCAAACTGAGGCTTCACTGGTCTACCATCAGCATGAGTATGTCCCGCAATCCAAACCTTACTCCTACTTATCTTACTTGGGTCTTGGCTCTTTTTTTCTATATAAAACACACACATATTTCACTACCATTTTATCAAAACAATATGTACAATATATAGAAGTTTGAGTTCCTTTTTTTACCATATCATAAGCTAAACGAAGCATTCCTTTGCGACTGGTTGTGTGAGGAATCTGATTTCTTCTCAGCTCCCTGTACTTGTTACTTATTTCCTGCAATATAAATTTGAGTGTGATTAAATCTATAAGACATGACATATAAACAAGAAAGTTTCTTAGTTTAAGATGATTTACCGTGAAAGATTTGGTAGTCTTGCTTCTAACCCAAGAGTTCCACACTTGAATGGATGGGATGTTGCTGGGTTTTAAATCTATTCTCTCAGCAGTAGTCTTCGCAGCACGTACTTGTGTCACTAACCTTGACTTCCCAGCCCTCCACAAACTCCCCAATTGCTTGAAAATAACAGGTTTCTGCCACTCTTCTTGCAAGTTAAACCTCCCCTGCATCGAAATAACAAAAGATCAAACAAATTTATAAATTCATGCTTGTACTACAAAACTTATTTTTGTATATAAACATACCTGAATTTCTTCCCACATTGTTTCTTTGGTCACTGCATCAAGTCTTCTCCAATCTGTTAGTGTTACCGGAACGTGTTCCCTCACAAGCGGACCAAGGAAAGATGATAATGTTACTGAACCAGGTCCAACATGCTCACCAAAGTCAGTGAATGTAACTGCAACCTTTTCATTCGGATTCTCAGCCACTCTACGCATCTTTGTTGGTCCTCTTTTATTTTTGGCTTTCACCTCATCCTCTGGTAACACAATTCCTTCAGTACTAGGAATTTCAGCTTGTTGAGTATTGCTAACTCCATCTTCTTCCATAGGGAGAGATGCTTCTTCTTTCTCTTTCTCATTCTCTTCGTTCTCATTCTCTACGTGTTCACCTTCTTCTTCATCCTCCTTCTGTTCCATATTGGCATCTTCTTCTTCATCCTCCTTACCATCTTCTTCTTCATCCTCTTTTTCTTCCATATTGGCATCTTCTTCTTGATCATCCTCCTTATCACCTTTATCCTCTGCCACATCGTTCTCTACATGAGTTACATCTTCAACCTCATTATAATCCGGAGTTACATCTTCTACCTCATCATCATACGGAGTTACAGTCTGTTTCTTCTTTCTACCCCTTCTTCTCTTAGTTGCAGCCACAGTTTTTTTGGGGGAGCCACTTTCTTTGCTATTGTCTTCTTATTCACAGACACTGTCTTCTTTGGGGAAGCCACTCTCTTCTTCGGGGAAGCCACTGTCTTCTTAGGGGAAGCCAATGTCTTTTCAACCTCCAAGCCTTGATTACGTTTACTACGACGAGAACCCACTTGTCCTCCTCCTCTTGTCTTCGGCGGCATTTCTGAGAAGTTCCAAACAAAATACATTAGATCGAAACACAAAAGAGTGTAAATCGAAACACAAAAGCACAAACTTCCCAGAATAGTCTTAATCGAAAACCCAAAATCACAAAATTGCACATGAATGTTCGCGAAAACTAAGAATCGAAACCCAAAATAGACTAAATCCAAACCCAAAATCACAATCTAGCACATGCATGTTCACACAAACCAAGAATCAAAACCCCAAATCAAAAAATTTTCGACTCCAATGATGGTATTGAAGAACCGATATAGATGAGAAAAGAACAAAGAAGCTAAGATTGAAGGAGAACATACCTTTTCAAGCTTCGATTACTCAGAGAAACAGTGGAGAAGGGTTTCTTTAGCTAAGAATTTGTTTTTAGAGAAGTGAAGAAAGAGATGAATTTCTATCGACTAGTGGACTTATATATTATAATCTTAGATATATACATTTAAAATAGCGTTTATATTTACTTTTGCAATGGTAAGCCGCCTACACTAAGAAATTTAACGCGGCTAAACATTTTTATTTTCCCGCGATAACGAAAATAGCGTTTCAGAAAGACAAACGCTATACAAAAGGCAAGTCTTGATATACAATAGCATGACTGAAAAAACCGCTATCGTACGATGCTATTAAAACCCACATTTCTTGTAGTGAAGAG
Source organism: Moricandia moricandioides (assembly GCA_905132885.1). NCBI lineage: Eukaryota > Viridiplantae > Streptophyta > Magnoliopsida > Brassicales > Brassicaceae > Moricandia > Moricandia moricandioides. The sequence continues at coordinate 17,309 of CAJHQQ010001718.1, forward strand.
TGATTAAAATGTCTTGCATTATCTAGTTGCTACATTATGTTGAATGTATCTAGATATTCATGCCTAGTTACTATCTAAAGTTGATAAATTTTGCCTAACTACTTTTTATAGATGTTTGATCATGCATAAGCATTTAGAGAGATTGTATGCTTAGATTTGAACTTGATGATTGGTCTTGTTTTTGTCCATAGCTTGTTATTTGAAGCATTGGTGACAAGACTTGGTGTGGTTTCAAGTTCTGGTCTCATGCTGGTGTTACTAATCTCTTCTTTGAGTTGTAATGGTGTGTAGGACACAAGATGTGACTATAAGACCAGAATCAGCAACAAGAAAAGAGAACTTTGCCCATGTTATTGATATCATGTGCATTTAGCTTGTTTTAGCCTCTCATTCTTGTATATTTTGATCATTTCGATTAGAATTTAGGTATCTCTAGGTTCCATTTGCATGCATATGTCTTTATTAGGTGCTTGGAGATACATAAGGAATTTTGGAGCCAAAAGAGTCATGAAACGTTCAAGATGATGAACAATGGTGTAATTTCCACTGCGGGTTGCAGTAAGCTGTGGCCATCGCACGACGGATGAGACATAGAGTGGCCGCGGGTGACGCCACGGCATATGCAGGCGGCAGCATTGAAGATAAAGACCGCGGGTGACGCCGCAGCATTGAAGACGAAGACCGCGGGTGACTCCACAGCATACGCAGACTGCGGTTGTTAGACGACGAATTGCGCAGAGGACTACCGCGGGCATCACCGCGGGCATGGTGCTGCGAGAGAAGGCATGGTGCAGCAATTTCTTTTTAACAATTTGATTTTGGTTTCTTCTGGTTTAATCCATGTTTGTGATTGAACCAGTTCGAGTTTTAGCTTCCTCTAAACACATTGATATTTTGGAAGAAAGTTTGAATCTTTAGTATTTTAATCTTTCTTTCTTGAGTTGTTTGATTTTATTTAACAACCTGATTAGTCTGGAATCTATCATGGGTGTAAGCTTAATTATGAAGATTAGTGAGTAGACACTTTTTGGATTCATGGGTTAGGGTGATTAGAGTGATTAAGTGAAGATCTAGGGTGTTTAATGTTAGATTTATATGTTTCCTTGCTTATTTAGTGTGTTCAATGCTAGATTAGTCTTAATCCTCTAATCTTGATCTCTAGATATTTCATGTCTGGGAGGTGTTTGATGAAATGTCTGAACCAACTCAACTTTGCTCTAGCTTGAATAACCAAAGACATTTGATGTTAGGATTCCTATATAGTTATTCGACTTGATTTAAATGCATGTTTGAGTGTGTTAAGCCAAAGACATTTGATGTTTAATGCATAATAACATAGGGACTTGTGTCTTGACAAAGAACTTTTCTATTGTTGTGATCTAGACTTAAGGAAACCTATTGATTGATAACTTGTTACATTAGACTGGAACTTAATCACTTGAAGTCATATGCCTATACTCATGAGTCCTAATTCTCTTTTTTTGATTGAAAAATTTAGTTATTGTTCTTGCTTGTTCTTGTCACTTCTATTCACATCAACCAAACTGATTGCACTTAAATTAAGCATTAGATTTGTATTCTCATTGCTTTGAAATCACTTAGGATTAGATTAATACTCATATATACTACTTTGATTAGGATAGAGTAAAAATCCTTTATTAAATTTGGCGTCGTTGCCAGTTCTAAGATGATTTTGGCAGTGAGCTATTGAGTACAAGATCAAGTGTGAGGGAAGGTCTAAACTATTCTCAAGTGCAAGAGCCATAATAGCTCTCGAGCTCCAAGATGATCCAATCAACCTTCAAGAGATCTTTTCTCAAGTCCTCATAATCACTATTGAAGGTGGGAAGGATCCTCGTTCTCATTAGCCAATTGAAAAGGTAGTCAAGCTAGAGACTTAAAACAAGCTCACTTGGGAGGAAATCCCATGTTATCCTTTTATATACTCTTGTTATTTCTTTCTTTTCAAGTTGTTTAATAAATGCGTTTGAGTTTTCAGGTTGAATCTAGCACTAGAGGAGAGAAGAAAGGCGGTAAAGCACTCGAGCCTTATGGTAGACATTCCGAAGCAGACTCCTCTAGTCTCTATGAATCATGCCAGTTACTTTCACCGACTCTAGAAATCCTTTGCCATACTCCCATCTCCTCTTGAGGTACTGCTCCAAACTTTCATTGTATATACCACTTTTCTTTTGCTTTTGTCATATTTTCGGTATCTCCCTTTCTCTTAGTCACACATAGACTGTGTGATTTAAGTTTGAGGAAGGTACCTAGTATCTTATTATGTTTATTTTGACTAATTTCATACACTTTAGTCATGCATTGTGAATAGTTATTGCATTAAAAAACATCAAAAAAATGAAAAATTTCAAAAGCAACAAAAGAAGCATCTAGTTGCATCATTTGCATCTTACGATTAAGTCTAGAATCATATAGATCGCATTCTTTGATTGGGAGTTAACATTGTAAAGAAATCATGCAAAGAACTCAATATGACACCCTTCTCAATCGTAGTAAGTACCTTGAGCATCTTTTTGACAACTTGTAGACTTCAAGCCTTGAAAACTCCTCTTGAAACTTGTTGGATTGATGAAGTTTGCTTGTTCTGTAAACCCAATCCAATATTATTTGAGTAAATGAACATAATTTATCTTGCTTATGGGCTCTTGTTGTGCTTGATCATGGTTACCTCACACACACTTGAGTTAACCTTAATCCCTTTTACCAATCTTTGGCAACTCAAGTGGCTATCTCCCCTTTAGATGGTTCTCCATACCCATTAATCCAACCTTCCCTTCAAGCCATAATTAATGTGATGAGTGAGGTCTTTTCTGAAAGCCTGAGATGTGCATAATGTTTAGAGTATTGGGAACGGCAATGGTTGGTCCTCATTACTTTCTAGCTTTAAGATCTCATGATTGTCTAGTTCATAGGATGGGAAGGGAGTATTGAGTGTTTGAGCCAGAAGGGTTGAGGGAAAAGTGAATGAAAAGAGTGAACTCAAAAGTTTTAAAACAAAGATAAGATATAAGGGATCAGAGAAAAAGAAAATCTTAGCTCAAAGAATGTCAAAAGAAAGAAAAATTCCTAAGAAAAGAAAAAAAAATTCAAAAGATTGGGAAAAAGAAAAGAAAGTAAAGAGCTAAAAGAAAAAAATAAAGAGAAAAGTAATTCCTAGTAGTCCAAAGAAACAAAGAGTTTTGAAAGTGAAAGTGTTCTTGAGTGTTCTTGGAGTCTTTTGGTGAGTGAAAGGGAGTTTGACATTGAGAATCAATGGTAGAAATTGTTTTGTGTCTAGGAAATGGGTAGAACAATGAGGGTTGATCATTGTATGCATGAGTTGTTCTCTTTCTTAAATATATTATGCATAATGTCAAGCTACTTATTCTTGAGAGTAAACCACCATGAAAAAAAACTTGATAACGTTCTTACTTTACCATAGCTTCAAGCCTTTTCTCACCAAGCCAAATGATTAAGACCAATTGCCCATTTTAAAGAGTGCACTTGTGTTACTGTTCAATGAATGTGAGAGTTGGTTGATTGGCTTGTTTGTGAAGTCTTGATGATGAGTGTAAAAGATCAAGAAGTTGAGATAGGCCTAGAGAAGTTAGAGTTTGATAGGATGTCTTGCTCTTCCTATTTGGTATGATTTTGTAAGGATATCAGATTGATGGCTTTGAAGAGTATCTTTTGGTAATGAGCTCCCACCTTCACACTTCTTCCTCACCTTTCACTTGAAAGTTTACTTGTGGAAAAGTAAATGAAAAGTTTGGGGGAGTTGATATCATGTGCATTTAGCTTATTTTAGCCTCTCATTCTTGTATATTTTGATCATTTAGATTAGTATTTAGGTATCTCTAGGTTCCATTTTCATGCATATGTCTTTATTAGGTGCTTGGAGATCATTCAGGAGTTTTGGAGCCAAAAAAGTCATGAAACGTTCAAGATGATGAAAAATGATGTACTTTCGAGTGAGCACCGCGGGTTGGAGTAAACCACGACCATCGCACGACAGATGAGACAAAGAGTGGCCGCGGGTGACACCGCAACATATGCAGGTCGCAGCATTGAAGACAAAGACCGCGGGTGACGCCGCGGCATACGCAGGCCGCAGCATTGAAGATGAATTCCGCGGGTGACGCCACAGCATACGCAGGCCGCGGTCGTTGGATGACGAATTGCGCAGAGGACTACCGCTGTCGTCAACGCGGCAAAGGAAGGTCGCGGCCGAATGAAGCACACCGCGGGCATGGTGCCGCAGGAGAAGGTAGGGCGCGGCCATTTGTTTTTAACAATTTGATTTTGGTTTATTTTGGTTTAATCATGGTTTGTGATTGAACCGGTTCGAGTTTTAGCTTTCTATAAATAATTCTAAGACCTAATTTTTAGGATCTAATCTTGTTTTCTCTCTAAACACATTGATAATTTGGAAGAAAGTTTGAATCTTTAGTATTTTAATCTTTCTTTCTTGAGTTGTTTGAGTGTATTTAACAATCTTAACATGATTAGTCTTGAATCTATCATGGGTTTAAGCTTAATTATGAAGATTAGTGAGTATACACTTTTTGGATTCATGGGTTAGGGTGATTAGAGTGATTAAGTGAAGATCTAGGGTGTTTAATGTTAGAATTATATGTTTCCTTACTTATTGAGTGTGTTCAATGCTAGATTAGTCTTAATCTCTCTAATCCTGATCTCTAGACATTTCATGCCCAGGAGGTGTTTGATGAAATGTCTGAACCAACTCAACTTTTCTCTAGCTTGAATAACCAAAGACATTTGATGTTAGGATTCCTAGATAGTTATTAGACTTTATTTAAATGCATGTTTGAGTGTGTTAAGTCAAAGAAATTTGATGTTTAATGCATAATAACATAGGAACTTGTGTCTTGACAAATAACTTTTCTATTGTTGTGATCTAGACTTAAGGAAACCTACTGATTGATAACTTGCCACATTAAATTGGAACTTAATCACTTGAAGTCAAATGCCTATACCCATGAGTCAAAATTCTCTTTTTTGATTAAAAAATTAGTTAGTGTCCTTGCTTGTTCTTGTCACTTCTATTCACATCAACTAAACTGATTGCACTTAAATTAAGCACTAGATTTGTATTCTCATTGCTTTGAAATCACTTAGGATTAGATTAATACTCATCTATACTACTTTTATTAGGATAGAGTAAAAATCCTCTATCAGTTTCAGAGCCTGCACAAGATGCATATTCCTGAATCATGGAGAGTTGCTCTCGTTAATGGTGTATCTTCGTGGATGAGTTGTTCACATCATATGCATCACAGCCTGCACAAAAGATGTATATTCCTGAGCATAGAGAGGAGAAGACACATATTTAAGAGAAGAAAAGATGGTGGCAGTTATCCATGGAAGTTGGTACCCATATTGCCTACATTTCAGAGCCTAGACAAGAGGTGTATATTCCTGAGTGTAGAGAGGGAGCTGACTCACTGAAAGAAGAATGGAAAGCTTCAAAAGAAGTAAGTTAGCACAACAACAACTTGGTCTCAGAACAGATGACCATCAGAGACTAGTTGATAAGAATATCAAGTGGAGAGGTAAGCTGATTGGAATGCTATGAATCAACACAAGACATGGAGTTAGAACAGTTACCTTCGGTTGGAAAGCTATAGATCAGCTTTTATACGAAATTAGAACAGTTAACTTCAGTTGGGAATCTATGAATCAGTCTATAGCATGTGTCTTAGCGCTAAGTACCAACTTTCCAAAGAAGTCCAAAAAGAAAAGCTTGTGAGGTGCTGTCCAAGAAGAACCCGTTGAATTAAGCGCAGACATTGGAGTTGTTGTGCTCTTGGCTCATTACTCAGGCTCAAAATAAAGACCATACCTAATTGATGAGGAGACCGGTGGTCCAAAAGCAATGGAGCACAAATCAAAGGATGGATCAGTTGACTTATGAACAGCCGTTAGGGTGATGCGCTCCTGGTTTCAAAACTCAGTGTTGCTCACTTCCAAGCTTGGTCCTTCACTTATTCTCTTTGAATTAAGCATGAGGAGGGGTAATGGTGAGCTATCCTTTCCAAGTCGTCCAGTGCCTTGCCTCAGTTCAAAAGGAGAATTCAAGTGTCCAAAAAGACACACCTCACTAGTCTTATTCTACCATATGCAAGGGGAGTAACAAGTTCAATATTTGAGTTGAAGTTTGATTGGTTTATGCCTTAAGAATTTATGCAAGTGTTTATACATTCTGTTTTAGGTACTTGGAGGTCTCTTTAGCAAAATTTTGACGTCTCATAACTCCTTTGAAGATGGCGAGTAGTCAGAAGAAAGGGAAAGGCACAACCGTCCTAAAGAAGAGATCCGAGATATTGTTTTGAGCAAGTTGTAGAGTTCACTCTTGCAGCACAAGTTAGGCCATGATCCAGAGTTTAAGAAGTCCAAAAACTCTATTTCAAGCTCCTTAGACTCACTAGCCAATCCCCAGGCCTTGTTGATCTCTATTCTTTTTCTTAGTTGGTTTTGTCCCAAAGGGTTTACTTGCTAAGGTTTTTAATGAGGGAGTGTTAAGGTTCTTCAAGGTTCCAAGCTTGACCAAGGATCTCCTATGGTCAAGCTTGAGGGGGAGTGTTAGAATATAAAAAGAAGTAGTGGTTGAAATGTTGGAAGGTGGAAGGAAGGAGTACTGAGTTATTGGAATGTAGAAGGGAGTACTGACTGAGTTATTGGATGAAGCTACCATCCCCCACTCACCTATCCACAGAAGACCCATCCATTCAATGAAATTTATCAACATAAACCCATCCACAGAAACTTATCCACACGAATTTTGAAGGCAAGAGATGTATTTGAATTTGAAATCTTGGAACCTAAATATGTCACATCAAGCCACTTGCCTTTAATTTATCCCTTCTTTCGATTGTGTATTTAAATCACTTGTAAAACCATAGATTAATCTACGGAGAAATCCTTCATTTACTCTCTTTCTATTTCTCTCACAACAATAACATTCTCTATTCTCTCGCTTTACTTTTATGGATCAAACTCTCTCTTTCTCTCATCGTTCTTGAGTTTTCTTCACTTATTCATCATCTTTTCTTACACCAAGCGTGCGGAACACAAGGACACAACGCCAAGAACTGTCCAGAGTTTCGTATTGTTTGCGGCAATGCATCTACTCCACCACGGCAGGAGTCTCCACAATGGCAGAAACATGGACCATCACATGGTTGGAATCCGAGAGAAAATGTTGCTATGATTCAAGGTGATTCATTAACATGGCTGCTCGACTCCGGTGCATCTCACCACATGACCTATGACATTGCCAATCTCTCGCTCCATACTCCCTACAATGGAGGTGATGACGTGATTCTTGGTGATGGATCAGGGCTCAACATTTCACACACTGGTTCTTTGTCCCTTCCCTCTCTTAAACATCCCTTTTTCATCAAAAATGTTTTATATGTTCCAGCCTTAGATAAAAATCTGATCTCTGTATTTCAGTTATGTTCAAATAATGGTGTGGCTGTTACCGTTACACCTACTTACTTTCGGGTCCGAGTTCTGAGTACGGGAGCTCTTCGTTCGAAAGGAAAACCTAAGAATGGAACATATGTGTGGCCGGAAAGTCCTACATATACGCCACCATCACTCTCTTTTGCTTCATCTACTACTACTTCTATGTCTAATTGGCATTCTCGTTTAGGTCATCCGGCTTTTCCTATTTTAGAAAGGGTTTCTAGTGATAAATCATAAAATAAACCCTCAACTAAAGATAAATCGTAAAATAAGCCCTCAACTAAAAATCATACAAAATAGATCTTCAACTTTAATTCCGTTAATGTATGTTACCCTCCATCTAAAATATTGTGACGGAGGGGGACATATGTTAACGGTTTATAAGTTGAGGGTTTATAATGTTGAAAACTTAGTTGAGGGGTTTTATTCCAATTCAAAAATAGTTGAGGTTTTTATCACTAATAATTATTAAATATTTTAGAATCTTTATTATCGTTTGTGTTGTTTAAAATTGATTTATAAGCATGTAAAATTAATTTATAAATCATAATTTATCATTTTATTAATTCTATAACTGATTTATAAAGCTTCATAAATAATTTAATACTTTTACAATAAGACTTTGTAAACTAGTTATCATCCTAGTGAAAATATTGACTTCATGAATTAATTATCGTCGATAGTACTTAGTACCTAATATAACTTAAAGTTTTAAATTATTTGTATTTGAAAGTGGCGATATAAGAAAAAAATTTCTCATATCACCATTTGCAAATATCAAATTATTTAATATTTTTAAGTTATATTAAGTTTTAAGTAGTATTGAAAAATTGGTGCACAAAAAAAGTAGCGTTGAGAAATTACTAATTTTGGATTTACAAATTAGTTTTATGATAAATTATTGCATAAAAATCTATAAATTATATTTAAAGGCATATAAATCAATTTAAAAATGCATAAGGAATAATAAAGATTTTAAAACATTTAATATTATTAGTGATAAAAACCCTCAACTATTTTTGAACTGTAAAAAAACCCCTCATCTTAGTTTTCAACATTATAAACCATCAACTTATAAACGGTTAACATATGTCACGCTTCGTCACGATATTTTAGAAGGATGGTAACATATGTTAATGAAATTAAAGTTGATGGTTTATTTCGTAAGATTTTTAGTTGAGGGTTTATTTTACTATTCATCTTCAGTTGAAGGGTTTAATTATTAAATCCCTTTTAAAAAATATGCTTTCAAAGTTTTCTTTACCTTTATCTTCCAATGAATTGATGTCCAAGCCGTGTTATGCTTGATCAACTAATAAAATGCACAAGATGCCTTTTTCTACTTTTACGCTTAAGTCATCTTATCCACTCGATATCATATTTTCGGATGTTTAGACATCTCCACTTGTTTTAATAGATGATTTCAAGTATTATCTAATTTTTGTAGATCATTATACACGCTATACGTGGCTATATCATTTAAAGAGGAAATCATAAGTCCACAAAGTTTTCAACGGTTTAAATATTAGTAGAAAATCGTTGCCAAAATAAAATTCAAACTTTATATACGAATAACAAAGGTGAGTATATTGCAATGAATGCCTTTCTAGAAAGTAGTGGCATCTCTCATTTTACTGCACCTCCACATGCACTTGAGCATAATGGCATATCGAAAAAAAACATCGACATATTGTCAAAAAAACTGGCCTTCCCCTCTTATCTCACTCATCGATGCTTAGAGCTTATTGGACTTATGTTATTGCTACAACAGTGTATCTTATTAACCATATGCCCACTCCAAATTTAGCTCATAAATTGCCATTTGAGTGTCTCTTTATGCAACCTCCTAACTATTCAAAACTTTGGATTTTTGGGTGTTTTTGTTCCCTTGGTTGCATCCTTATACATCACATAAGTTATATTCTCGATCTCTCCCTTTCATATTTCTTGGTTACTCCACAACACAAAGTGCATATTTTTGTCTAGATAAAGAAACTTCAAGAATTTATAAATCAAGACATTTTGCGTTTCATGAATATGTTTATCCCTTTGCTTTACCAAACCCACTAATGTATGAATCTGTGAGTGAGGATTTTGATGCAGATACTACAAGAGAACAATCACAACCGGTCTTGATCATTCCTAATCAGTCACCATTGCCATCTGTGCAAACACAATCACCACCATTGAGAACGAAAGATCAATTACCATCAGTAACACAAGGCACTGTTGCGCAAAGCTCCACTCAGTCTGCTGCTCCACCACCACCTCCAACCACTACGGACCAAAAACAGCAAGAACAACAACATGCAACAATAACTTAGCCTCCAGTTCCTATAGTCTCCACCACAAATACATATATCCAACTCTGCCTTTGCCTCAACCAACGGAACATCTCAACGAATCCGCAAACCAATAAACAATCTCAATCTAAGTGTTGTATGTGAATCGTTTTATGAGAAAATACCTACAGCTCATGAAGATGACAGATTGTAACCCGTTCCTACACCCATATGCACTAACAAACATTTTAGACTTACCATGGGTGTGGCCTTGAATGATCCGACACAATACAAGGCAACAATGGGCAGCCTGCAATACCTTTCTCTGGCGCGTCCCGAGATATCTTTAACAATAAAAACAATGTCTCAGTTTATGCATTGTACAACTGATGAACATTGCCATGGGATTAAGTGGATTCTCGTTATCTTTGCGGGAGGATGACCACATGCATCTTTCTCCCAATCCCCATACACCTTCTCTTCATGCTTATACCGACACAGATTGGCAGGGAACCGTGATGATTACACTTTTATTGTAGCATATATAGTATACTATGGGAAGCATCTAATAGCCTTGTCATCTAAGAAGCAAACAATTGTGGCGCGTTCTTCTACAGAAGCAGAATACTGTTCCATCGCTTCCACAACAGCTAAAGTATGTTGGCTCCTGTCTTTTATTACTGAAATGGGAATCAACATCACATTGACTCCAGCATTTTACTGTGACAACATAGGAGCTACATATCTTGCATCCAGTCCGGTTTTTCATTGGAGAATGAAGATCTCGCTCTTGATTATCACTTCGTAAGGAGTCATGTACAAGTTGGTCATATGAGAGTTTCACATGTTAAATCGGCATCGACCAAGGCGGTCCGTCTCTAAAGTGAAATATTTTAGATAATCTGATGTTTTATGATAGTTTAGAAAGATTAGGAAGAGAAGTGCTTAATAACTACAAAGTCTAATAGGTAATCAAGATTAAGAGTCTAGAAAAGAGTTTATGAACTGTCTAATTTTATTGATACTTGACATTACAATATATATATGAGGTTAATATAAGGGTTTCCAGAAAACTAAAGGAAGGGAAACATGTTTGGTTAAGCCAAGGAGCGCCTAATTCAAACTAAGAATGGCTGGCCATGCAATTGGTATCAGCATCTTTGACCATATGCTGATCCTTTCCAGCTTGTGCCAGGCTGTCCATGTTACCTTATCCCCCCTTTCCAACGGATGGATAAGGGTAACCCCCTTTGGTAAGTGACCGGGTAACTTCTCTTTTACCCGGATGATAATTTACCGTGGTCGAGGTTTTGGTCGATACGGCCTGTACGGACGGTACGGTCATAGTCGATCCCAAACCTTCTCCTTCCTTCCTTCTATTCCTTAACCCAAATAATAACCTCAACTTAGCACTTCCCCTCATCTTGACCATGTGAAAAAATTCGAGCTTAGAAGGCTATGAGGTCTTCCTCATTAAAAACCTCACCAAGGAAAACCCATTGGGATAAAAACTTGATAAGGGAAAAAGAGTAAAGACCCCATGGCAGGGGATCAGCTAAGTTGGGTCAGATCAACGATTCCCAAAAAGAATGGGCTCCATTGTCTTCGGTCTAGCTGCCTTTGTAAACACGTCTGCCAATTGATCCTCACTCCTTGTATAGCATGGTAAGATCACTCCTAACCCAATCTTTTGTCTCACCTTGTGGAAATCAACTTCAATTTGCTTGGTTCTTTCATGAAAGACTGAGTTAGAGGCTATATGGATTGATGCTTGATTGTCACAATGTATGGTCATTGGTGTGGACTGATCAACCTCCATATGCTTCAATATGCCTTTGATCCATACTATCTCGTTTGTGAGCTTCAACATTGCTCTATACTCAGCTTCTGTACTAGAGCATGCTACCACCTTCTGCTTCTTGCTCTTCCATGTAACCATATTTCCACCAACAATGGTACAGTAGCCAGTAGTGGACTTCCTATCAGCTCGATCACCAGCCCAATCCGCATCACAGTAGCCCACAACTTCAATGCTCCCATTGCACCCATCCAGATTCTTTCTACCATGCGCTAGTGATACTCATTTGGGAGTTTCATGTGTTGACTCACCTGATTCACAACAAAACATATATCAGGCCGGGTAATAGTTAAGTATATCAACTTACCAACAAGCTTCCTATAGAGCTTAGGATCATGGAATGGTCTGCTATCTTCAATCTCCCCCTCACGTGGGGCCTTGTATCCATATTCAAAGGGCATCTTAGCTGTCTTTCCTCCATGTTTCCATGCATCTTTCAAAAGATCAAGTGTATACTTTCTTTGGGACATAAAAAACCTTCCTTGGATCTACATATCTCAATTCCAAGGAAGTATTTCATTTCTCCCAAGTCTTTAATTTCAAATACTGATTTTAGAAATTCCTTGGTCGAGTTGATACCACTTTGCTCACTTCCAATGATGATAATGTCATCCACATAAACAAGGAGGACAACAATACCTGATGGGTTTGTGAGAGTGAAGAGAGTGTGGTCAAGTTCAGATTTCCTAAACCCCTTCCCATTCAAGGTGGTGCTTAGCTTATTATATCAGGCCCTTGGTGACTGTTTAAGGCCATATATAGCCTTCTTTAGTCTAAACACATTTCCTTTCTTGACTAAGTTCTCCAAACTGGGTGGAGGATACATATAAACTTCATCTTCAAGTTCACCTTGCAAGAAAGCATTCTTCACATCCATCTGCCAAAGACCCCATTTCAAGTTCACTGCCAAGGATAAGACTATCCGAAATGTATGAAGTTTAGCCACGGGTGCAAACGTATCAATGTAGTCTTCTCCATATGTTTGGGTGAAACCTCTTGCCACTAGTCTTGTTTTCTTCCTATCAACCTTCCCATTGGCAAGATATTTAGTAGTGAAGATCCATCTACTTGACACTGCCTTCTTCCCTTTTGGAAGTTCACTCTCATACCAAGTGTCATTCTTGATCATAGCATTCGCTTCATCTCCTACTGATTTTCTCCATGCCTTATCCACCATAGCTTCTTCATATGATCATAGAATACTATTCTCATCTAGACTGGTCATGAATGCACAATGTTATTTAGGTTACTTAGTAAGGGAACATACGACTTTAGATGGATGTTCGTATGTTCCACAGCTTGTGCATTGTAGTAGGTCCTTGTACCAAAAGAGCTTGATGGTTCATTTTTCAACTGTTCACTTCTTCTCAAGACCACATGTTCCACTTCTTGTCTCTGATCATCCACCTGTTCAACAACCTCATCTTTCCTTAGAAGAGTACCTCATATGGGAAAAATCCATTTTGTTGATGCATGTGGTTCACCCGGCCTTGGTCGATCAAGTTTACTCGGCCTTGGTTGATAAGGTTCACTCGGCTCAATCGATTCATTTGGATCCTTTTCTTTTCCCCCAACATTATTTCCATCTTCTTCCTCAACTTCTTCTTGTTGTTCTTCAACCACAACTTGATCATGTAGGTCCTGTTCCTGGTTAGGTCCAGGTTCATCATTCCCCCTCTCATGGTCGAGGTGGGTTGAATGTTGACCATCCGTCCGTCTTGGAATTTTATCCTTTGGTCCTTCAGTAACACCGATACCAAGTCCTTCTAGGATCATTCTCAGATTAGTTTCTCTATCTGATTCTTGTGATAGCTCCTCCAAATCTGTCCACTTCTTTTCTTCATAGTAGGTTTCTTTCCACAAATTTCACCTCCCTTGATAGTAACACCCTTCCACTTACTGGATCATAACATTTATATCCCTTTTGCGTGGATGAGTATCCAATAAACATAGCCTTGACACTTTTGGCTTCAAGCTTGTTCCGTAGTTCACCAGGAATTAGCAAAAAGAAAAGGCACCCGAACACCCGGAGATAATCCAATAGAGTTTTGTATTTGTTTAACACCTCAAATGGAGACTGATCTTGTAAGACCTTGGTCGGTATGTGGTTGATCAGGTAGCAAGCATAAGCCACTGCATCACTCCATAACCGTTTAGGAACATTGGAGTGGAACATCATTGAACGGGTAACCTCCATAAGATGTCGATTCTTCCTCTCGGCCACACCATTTTGTTGAGGAGTGTATTGACAGCTTGTTTGATGAAGGCTTCCATGTTGAGCAAGGTGTTGCTTGAAGACTAGACTTGTGTACTCTCCACCATTATCTGATCTAAAAAATTTAAGCTTAGCATTATAATGGTTAGTCACATAAGCTTGAAAACTCCTAAATGCTTCAAGAACCCTATCCTTAGATGGCATCAAAGTTTTCCAGGTGTATTTCGATTTTTAATCAATGAATGTCACAAAGTACTTATAATTATCCCTAGACATGCAAGGTGCAGTCCAAACATCCGAGTGAACTAAATCAAAACATTTATCATAGGTAGTACTAGAGGTTAGAAAAACAGTTTTACAATGCTTGCCTAAAATTCAAGCCTCACACTCATTATTTTTAAACATAACACCTTGAAACATCAAGTTCAAAGCTCTAACATGAGGATGACCTATTCTAGCATTCCACAAGGCATCATTATTCAACATAAAAGTAGAAGTGAACGAGGAAACATAATCATGAACATGAGTAAGATCTTCTAGCATATATAAGTCTCCCTTGGTTACTCCTTTCCCAATTAGTCTCTTTCTCTCAATATCCTAAAACTTCACATCATTAGGACTGAAGATCACATTTTATTGTAAATCAGAAGTACACTTTTTCACAGATAGCAAGTTTGAAGTGAAGGTAGGCATATAGAAGCCCCTAGATTCTTTGTTAACCAATTTCAGATTTCCTATTCCTTTAATTGGAACCTTCTCACCATTAGCCATCATAACATGACCATAAGCTGGTTCAATATCTTTAATAAGCCTAGTATAACTAATCATGTGATGAGATGCACCAGAGTCAATTATCAAAGGTTTATACATATTGCAATCATTATATGAATGACTACTCCTAGCCGGTTCATATGCATTTTCAAACTGACCTAGATAATGATGTAAATCATACTTGGTTCTAGTGTGAACAAAAATACTAGACTTAGTTATAGATGCATCAAAGGAATACCCAAGAGTGTTACCCAATGAGTTACCATTGTCCTTGAAGATTTTGATTAGAGCATCAATGTGTGATCTCCTAATCAAGTCGTTTTCATTGAACCTTTGGTTTGACTGGTTACCGGACTGAGTGGTTTGAGTTGTCATGGCCATCATTTCTCGTCCATCTCCTTCACTGATCCTTTTGGTGGTACCTGCAGCACTTGTCCAAGCATCACTTGTCCCTTTTTTCTCATTTTTCCCATAGGAAAGATGAGCTCTTGCCTCCTTATCCTTCATGAATTTGGTCGGGTTGAGGTGTGGGTGTAATATCCAGCACTGAATCTTCTTATGTCCATGCCTCTTACAATGATCAGATGTTCCATTGAACCTCTTTTCTTCAATTTGGTTGTGCATGGCTCTGTTTGCTTGAGGAGCTTCAGCCTGGTTGGCTAGAGAGAGTTCTCCCTTAGCTCCAAAGAGTCCAAGAGACCCTTGCTCTTTCTAAATTTGAACGCATACATCCTCTAGATCAGGTAGTTTCCCGGCTCTCAAAATGTGCTTAATCAGATCATTGTAATTAGGATTCAAGGTAAGTAAGAGTCATAAGACCTTGTCTTGCTCTCTTCTCTTCTCTTTCTTAGCTCATCTTGATCAATAATGTTTGGCCATAACATTTCCAGCTCTAACCACAAAGCTCTGAACTTTCCCAAGTGCCTTGTAAACTCAATGTCCTCTTGAACCAGATTGTTGATTGCTTGCTTTACCTCAAACACCATACTTAGGTTTGAGATGTTCCCATACACCTTTTTGAGTGTATCCCACAGATCCTTCGCCTTCTCACATTAACTATAAGCCTCCAAAATTGAGGGATCCAACAAACTTTGGAGAATGGACATCACAAGCATGTCTTCTCGTATCCATTTGTCCTCCTCGTTTGTGGTGTCTTCCTCATCATTTTCATCTTGAGTAATGAGCTTTGGAGCCTCACCAGACGTGATATGTTCCCACAAACCCTTATTTCCCATAGCAGTCTTCACCAACCGATACCATAGGAGGTAGTTTCCCCCTTTGAGTGTAACCAGAACTACAGCCTTGTTGTTTTCCATCTTGAGTCTT
Source organism: Moricandia moricandioides (assembly GCA_905132885.1). NCBI lineage: Eukaryota > Viridiplantae > Streptophyta > Magnoliopsida > Brassicales > Brassicaceae > Moricandia > Moricandia moricandioides. The sequence continues at coordinate 33,252 of CAJHQQ010001718.1, forward strand.
CAACGAAATATGAGATTTAATGTCTTGAGTCTTCTTGTGAATCAAACCCAGATTATGAGCAACCTGGCTCTGATACCATAAAATATTTTAGATAATCTGATGTTTGATGATAGTTTAGAAAGATTAGGAAGAGAAGTGCTTAATAACTACAAAGTCTAATAGGTAATCATGATTAAGAGTCAAGGAAAGAGTTTATGAACTGTCTAATCTTATTGATACTCGACATTACAATATACATATGAGGTTAATACAAGGGTTTCCAGAAAACTAAAGAAGGGAAACATGTGGTTTTGGTTAAGCCAAGGAGTGCCTAATTCAAACCAATAATGGTTGGTCATCCAAATGGTATCAGCATCTTTGACCATATGATGATCCTTTCCAGCTTGTGCCAGGCTGTCCACGTTACCTTATCCTCCCTTTCCAACGGATGGATAAGGGTAAACCCCTTTGGTAAGTGACCGGGTAACTTCTCTTTTACCCGGATGATAATTTACCGTGGTTGAGGTTTTGGTCGACCAAACATGTACGGCATGTACGGTCATGGTCGATCCAAAACCTTCTCCTTCCTTCATTTTCTTCCTTAACCCAAATAAGAACCTCAACTTAACAGAGAAGGCATATTGTAATATGAAAGTAGATATGTATTCATATCCATATGTTCTCATCATTATCTTTGTATATTTACATACCTAAATGTACTCCTCTATAACAGTATATAAGAGATCATTTCTCCATCAATAATACTCACTGAATTCCATAACTTAATAAATGTTTCAGACAAAAGCTCTTCGGAAATCATGGTGGTGATGAGCCCCTGAGCGGTGGAGAGACTTCTGGAGATCGCCGAATCCATTTTAAATCCTCAAAAAACATTTTCCTAATCTTTGGTGCATTAAAATTAAATGTAGCAAGAGTTTACATTCTTTTAAAACAAATACTCTAGTAAGACAAATTTATGGAATTTGGAAAGCCATAACATTTGGAGAACGAGAAGCGTTGATGGTCCACCTAGGAGATCGATGCCTAGTATATCACGGCCTATATAGATAGAAGCCAAGGCTGTTAAGACGCATGCCCCGTACGACTTAATGATGATGATCCAATAGACATAGGTCCAAAAGGAAAGTTAACAGACGAGAAACATTTATGCGATGTATCAGTCTTGCGTTTGGCGAAATCGAGGAGAGACGGTGAAGTAACCTAAAAACTGAGGCAGCTAAGACATGGAGAGCCATTCCTGTAAGTAGTTGCTAAATTCTTCAGGATTCTCCTGTCTAAGAGAGGAGATTCGGTTTGTGATGATTCACTCAATAATAGAGATGACTGAATATGAACTCTTGAAAGAGCCTCGATGGATACGGTGATTCCATTCACGCCAAGTTTCGTAAATCACAGTTTGTGGTTTCGGCCATTGTGTCAAAGGTCATTAGCTCAAATGGAAAGGATTTCGGCCATTGTGTCAGAGGTCTCCAGTTCGAGTGACAGCTGAGATGAAACCAATATTACATGTTGTGGTTTCGGGCCTAGGGGGATTAGGTTTTCGGCCCGAACCTCCTAGTAATTCAAATTAAAAAAAATCACAGTCTGCCAAGCGATCATAATTAGAAACCGGTGATGCTTGGTACATGTCAAAGTGGTGATTCCAAGGGTTGTGTCTTCCCATGAGCCTGAAGGCAAAGAAAGCCGAAGATTCAACGGCAGAGGCCTCCAGATAGAATATGTGAAGCTGTAATTGAAGACGATGTGGTTCCTTGATTCAGCGTGATTGTTGCACAAGAGGCAAGCAAGATCAGTCATGAGTCCCCAAGAGAAAAGGCGGTTAGGATGATTGAGCATAAACAACCAAGTTAGTCGTTTGTGATCGGGCTTGCTTTTGAGAACCAAATTAACTTACTCTATGGGACTGTTGCTCGGACATCCCTAAATAAATCGAGTCACTTACCCTTAGAGTCACTTTTATCTTTTTTTTAACAAGATAAGTCACATTTAACTTGAAGATACCTTTTTAGATTTTAAGGAGAAAGCTAGACAAAATTGTTCTTTAGTGAACCAAAAGCAAACCAATAGTCTGGTTTATGTTTTGGTTTAGGTAACTTCATGTCTGGGTTAAGGAAACTTGTGGTAGATTTTTGGAGTAGTGTGTCTTATTTGTGGCCACACGATTTTAAAATCACAAAACAATCCAATGGTTGAGATTGAAAAACTACAGCTTGACGATGGCGACGTGAGTATCTTCGTCTTTGTTATTACGGAGGCTACGAAAACTTCCAAAAATTGTTAGCAGAGGATGAAAGTGTAAGAGAAGAAGGGAAATGTTAGTTTTTTATTTGTCGTATTAGCTTAATCTCTGTTGTTGTTTGATTTAAGGTTGTTTGTTGCGTGTAGGTTCTCTAAATGGAAGAGCAGTGTATGGTCATTTGCGGCGAGTGGGTCTTCGGTGTTGGAGGGAAATGGGATTTTTTAGTCGACAATAGTCAGATGGCGAGTGTGGTGCCTGTTTACGAGGGAATAAGTTTGAAAGAGCTTGAGGGCAGTGTGTTACGGGAGTTCAACGTTGACAGGGGTTCTTATGAGGCTCTAATCAGTTACTGGCCACCGACAACAATGGAGTTAGCCACTGGTATAACAACGCCTCCAATTCTATTGAATAGCGATGGGGCTATTCGTTTTTTCCTTCAGCACTTTCGAGCAAAAGGGTCGATGAATCTCTTTGTTAGGTTCAAGGCAGTTGTCAGAGAAAACGATAGTGAGAACGTTGATGATTCAGGCATGGGTTTTGTGACTCCGGCAACGGTTAAAAAGAAATCTTCAACCGACTTTCATTCTAGTTCGTCTAAGAGAGGTTACGTTTCAAGTGCAGGTTCAAAGGCTCACATCGTTAATCTGGAAGATGTTGAGTTTGTGCTTGAGGTGGAGAAAGTTGAGGAAGAAATTAACAGTGGAAGCAATGTTAGCAGAGGAGATGAAGGAACAAACGATTTTGTGGATGGATGAGATGATTTTGTGAATGACAAAGTTGAAGTGGACGAGAGGGATGTAAGACCTTGAGGCTATGATAAGGAGTTTTGGATCCCACTACCTATGGGTGATTACGTTGGGTCTAACGCTGTTAATGTGATCTACAATGAAGATGAGATTGTGGATGGCATAAGAAAAAATAAGGGGCCACGGCAGTACGCATGTACAACTAACAACACTTTTGATCACATGGTAGAAGAAGACATTGGTAGAGGTACTGGTAAAAGTGAGAAGCTTGAGGACAACAACCCCTGGTTAGGAGGGATAGGCCATGAAGCTGTTGAGGAGAGGCGTCCACGAGCCAGTACACGAAATCTTATCGAGGTAGATGACGAGGAGTTTGATATTCCCCCATTGTTTGATGACACGAGTTATGGTGCTGCTGAGATACCCAATATGGATATGGATGAAGGTGATGGGAGGATCTACGTTGGCAAGGTATTTGGTAAAAAGGAGGCTTGTCAAATAGCACTTGCTATATACGCCATAAAAAATCAATTCTAGTTTAAGCAGACAAAGACTCGTGTTGATTCTTTTGTTGTGGAGTGTCTAAATGATCATTGTGATTGGAGGGTGACAACACATGAGATTAGGGGATGTGGTTATTATGAGATCAGAAAAGCTCAGCTGGATCACGGCTGTCCAATCGAAACAAGGATGGGGTACAAGAGCAGAGCCACGTCTCGTGTAATTGCTGCAGTTTACAAGTCTAAGTTTGGTGATCCATGGAAAGGTCCAGTTGCTACAGAGTTGCAAAGGTTGGTACTTGAAGATCTCCGTGTGAACGCATCTTACATGAAATGCTACAGGGCAAAAGAGAAAGCTATTTTTGGAATTCATGGTACCAATGAGGATTCTTATCTGAAGTTGCCTGAGTATTTGTACATGTTAAAGCTTGCAAATCCCGGGACTGTGGCTGACATCGAGACAGAAACAGATGATGAAGGATTAGAAAGATTTTTGTACAAGTTTCTTGCTTTTGGTGCGTCAATCTCTGGGTTCAAAAAACTCAGGCTTGTTTTGGTGATTGATGGGACACACCTTGGAGGGAAGTACAAAGGTGTGCTACTTATAACAAGCGGGCAGGATGCAAATTTTCAGATTTTTCCACTTGCTTTCACAGTTGTGGACGCGGAGAATGAGAAAGCGTGGACATGGTTCCTGCAGAAGGTGGAGAGAATATTGGGTGACTCTCCTAGGTTGGCAATCATATCTGACTGTGCTACATGCATTGCAACAGCCGTGAAGCGTGTGTACCCCAGGGCACAACATGGATCGTGCATTGTGCATTTGGCTAAGGACGTCAATTCTAGATATTCTAGCAAAAGTCTAGCAAAAATGGTGACTGCTGCAGCGATGGCTTATAGGCCACGTGAATTCAAAGATCTGTATGGGAAGATTAGGGCTGTTAATAGTGCATGTGGTGTTTACTTAGGAAAGATAGGGGTGGCTCATGGTCACAGGCCAATTTCCCTGGAGAACGCTACAATGTAATGACGAGCAACATTGCGGACCAGCTGAACAAAGCTTTGAAGGAAGGCAGGAGCGCTCCAATTATGGAGTTGGTGATATTTATTCAGCGGATGATGACACGTTGGTTCAGTGTGAGAAGGACAAAGGCTGAGAAGCATGGAGGCTTAGTGAGTGTGGAGGTGGACAAGGAGATGAACAAGAATATGGCAAATTTTTGTGGGAGCAAGATAAATACGATTTCAAGCTGGAATAGTAAGATTTTGGAGAAATATGATGCAAAATATCAAGTATGGCTTGTTGATAAAAATGCACTTGCAAGTATTTTGATCAAATTAAAATCCCTTGTGGACATGCAATGATAGCAGCAGATGGTATGGGGGTGCCGTATGATACATTGGTTGGTCACTATTACAAGACCACAACATGGAGGGAAACATATGCTGGGATAATCAACCCTGAAGGAGATCCTTGTGATGTGGAGGTGCCTGAAGATGTAAGGGAAATGGTGATGATGCCACCATTAACCAAAAGGCCGGCAGGAAGACGTCGCAAAAACCGTATTCCTTCAACCGGAGAGTTCCCGGTGAGTGTTGGTTCAGTTGTTGTGATGAATTTGTGTAATAGTGCTTCAATGAAGCTTTTTTTGTAGCAGATGGTGAAAAAGAAGCTTGTTCCTAACAAGTGTGGGAGGTGCCGTGTTGAAGGTCACAACAGGGCGAGATGCACAAATCCTATCTAGCTACTTAGGACTGGTGCTTAAGTGGCTAATTTCACACTTTTAAATTTGTGGTTGGGTGGACTAAGTTTTTTTTTGGGTGCTTAGTTGCAATTGTGGAGATTGTTTTTTTTCTAGAAACCGGTTAAACAAAGGATTTATTTTTGTTTCAAGAACTATTTTGCGAATCGCTAGGTTGTTATTTTTGTAGAAACTTTTGAAGGTAACTTCTAAGTGGCAATCATAAGCCGTTATTGTTGAATTGTTTTGTTTCTTGTGGATGTAGCGTATGATTTATTTGTGGATGTCAGCCGAAAAATAATAGTGTAAAGTGTTTTCGTGGACAGCAGCTCGTAAAAAGAGTGTACGAGTATCACATGTGGAGTGGATCTGATACTTCAAGTTATGGATGTGACTACGACCATCTATGAAGTGACTACGACCATCTATGAAGTAAGCGAAACACAAACACATAAATAGTCATTGCTACCCCAAAATAAAACTTAAAATATGTGTGTAAAGTGTGTTCGTGGACAGCAGCTCGTAAAAAGAGTGTACAAGTATCACATATGGAGTGGATCTGATACGCTCAAGTTATGGATGTGGACATTGTCCCACCAATTATGAAGTGACTACGATCATCTATGAAGTTAGCCAAATACAAACACACAAACAGTCATTGCTACCCCCAAAATAAAACTTAAACGTGTAATGTAAGCCAATACAAACAGAAGATATGCTTGACAACATAAGTAGAGTTTAGACAAAAAATATTAAGAAGATTTTAGACAAAAGAAAGGACATTCATAAGGAACATATAGAGGTGGAATTATCAATAGCTAGGTGGCACGTGATAAGCAGAAAGGACGATAGTCTTGTAGATGTCCAATGTGTATTGCTTTCGGAAGTCATCAACTATAGCGTATGTTATCCCGGCCATGTGAGGTTCAGGGTCCCCGTGTGCGTGCATCTCCAAGAACATGATACTGACTGGACCACAATCTCCAGTGTGTTCGTTGCAGTAGATATCTGGAACACGACACCAAGTGAAAGGTTCAAGCCTACGAAACTGTGTTTGCTGGTATTTAGCAACTTTCTTAACGAGATATGGAGTGTTGTGAGGACAGACTCCATGAAATGTTTAACTTTTTTGTCGACATACAGCGTAGGAAGGGGCTCTAGTATTTCTACCAATCCCATGTCGAGATTCATGGCCAAACCAACCCAGTGAGAGTCAGCCCATATCATAGGAGTGTAAACGGTGTAAACATCTTCCATCCATTTTTTCCCAGGTTGGAGAACCAATTCATACAAACGCTTGTCCCAGTGGAATCAATCCTTTTCTCTGCAAGTTCTAAACTTCCTAAATTTCTCATGTATTGTTGATGTTAGATAAGGTGTAGTGAAAGCTAGTTTCTGCTTGTCGAAAAGTGGTTTGTGCCTAACAGCTAGCATGTGCATGAGTATTTCCATGTGCTGGAAAAAAAACAATGTAACCATATTATGAAGCAAAAAACATAGGGGTTTTCACGTTTTGAGGAAGGCACTTACATAGGTTGTTGTCCATTTCTTTGGCTTTGCCACTTCCAGCAGGAATTTGTTGGAGAAATCAAATTTGGAAGGTGTGATATGGAAGCTGTTGGAATGTAAGAAATTAGTTTGTGTATGATAAATAAACTAATGTAACTCTAAACTAATTGGCAGTGAGTTTTGAAGGCTTACACTTGATTGTTAGTTGATAAAGTAGCAAATAAAAGGTCCCACAGGGGTTGGGGGAGGGGAGTAATTATGGCAGGTGCTGGGATAGCAGGGCAGCGGAAGAGCTCTGAGGCTAGATGGGTTTCTTCATCGGATGGACGATGCCTTGGAGTCTCCCTTGCTGGGGACGAGTCACTGAGTTCAACAAAATCTGTTTGTGCCTCTTGTTGCTCAAAAAGTAAACAATAAGAGAGAATTCTAGGCTCCTATGGAAATTCTTTTTAGAATACAGTACCTGAACGTTGCCAACCCTACTGTTGGGTGCTAAGTTAAGCTTTGATGTGGCTGTTTCTGAGAAAGCGTTGATTGTCGAAGCATGTTCAGAAAATCCGCTGCTTTTGGTGGGAGAGGTATCAGGGGTAATTGGCTGTGGAGGTGAAGGGAAAAGGGGTGGTTTAGGAGAAGCATGGTGGGCGGAGGAGTCGCATATTGGTTTATCCTTTGATGTGGTGTCAAGACTAATGGGTTCGAAGATTCCAATGCCTTGAAATAGTAGGTGCTGCAGGGGGAAGCTATTAGGATGAGAGCTGATGTCATAGATGGCAGAAAGTGGTTTAATTAAATTGGTGGAGGAGGGGCCTGGTTTGGGGACAATGTGTCGTGTTGTGGGGTCTGCTGATGTGTGTTCTGGAGAATTCTGTTCAGGAGGCCTTTGGACAGGAGACCGTTGTTCGAAAGTGTGTTAGGTGGAGTTGTGTTCAGGGAGTTGTGTTCATGGGAGTTGTGTTCGGGGGAGTTGTGGACCGGGGATCCGTGGACCGGGGATCTGTGGACAGGGGAGCTGTGGACCGGGGATCTGTGGACAGGGGAGCTGTGGACCGGGGATCTGTGGACCGGGGAGCTGTGGACTGGGGAGCTGTTTTCAGGAGAGTTCTTGATCGGAGATACATAATGTTGAACAGTGTATTGGCTTACAATTGGTGAGTGGAATGACGGGTCATTTTCTTCCATCAGAGAAGGCATCTGTTAATATTTTGTAAGACTAAGTGAATATTTTTTAAAATTAGGTGTTTGTTTGAAGATGGAATGAAAGCTTACAGTGGTTAGTGGGACTTCAGTGGTAACGTTAGCTGGTTCGGTTTGACCCGCTTGATTAGATATTCTTCCTTTCTTATGAAGATGAAAGAGGTTGGTAAAGGTTGAGTGCCCTCGACGGTGAGGTGTTTTCCTCCTTCTAAGCATCATCTTGCGCAGCTCCTTTTGCTCAGATTCCAGGCTGGATACTTTGTTGAGAGATCAGAAACAATTTCCAAGAGTTGTGAGTTTGATGTGCTGGACCTAGTGGTGCGGTTGAAATAGTTGCTGATACGTCTCTGCTTCCTGCTTGGAGAGGTTTCTTTATAACATGTTTAGGCTTGAGTGTGGTCTTGGTTGCTGTGGGTTTTTGTTTTTAGTTTTTCTACTGTGTGCAGGTTTCTCACTCTCAGATGGTTCAACAAACAATGGTTATGAAGTGTCTCCACCAGGCCTTTGGCTATTGGTAAATTGGTGATGGCCGGCGATAAGTTGCTCCATATATCCAACACGGTCATCTGTAACAACATCTGGCCACAAACCCCAACCAAGATGTTGTTGGTTCTCCAGGGGTATAATAGGTGTAACTAGAAGCTGAAGAATGCAAAGGTGTAACATTGATAGAATAAAGGAAACAATAAATGTGAAGAGTATACATGGGAAAATTTTCTCACATTAGGCTCAGCTTCCACTAGTTGTGTGTCAATGAGATTGATGGAGGGATAATTTGGAAGACAACCATCTTCCAGGTCCATGATTGATCGATTTTCAAATGGAGCTGGGATCTTGGTCAAAAGTTCTAGGATGGCCCGAAACACCACCAATTGTAATTCAAGCGAGAATCCTTTTAGTCTGAATGAATCTTGCTTGAGCTGACGAACAAGTGTACCAATAGGGTCTTCACATCTACCAGGGACGAACAGAGGAGGTTTCATGCATGTGATGGTCTTAAGGAATGACTCTCTTCCCCATGGGAACTCAAGAAACGCGTCGACGTCTTTAACCATCCTCACATATTTCAGAGTTGGGCGGGCCTTTTGTTTCTCAGCAATAAGAACAGCATCGACGATCATAATCAAGGCAAGGTGAAGCCTTGTCGAACCTGGCATGTTAGGTTATGTCTCTAGCCTGATATGTATGTCTTCAATTGTTGTGAACTTCTTTTTGCCTATGAGCTTTCTCCAATATGGATGTTTGTGAGCTACGCTCCTTTCTTTCGTTTAGTGGTCCCAGTTCGCCGGAAACTCGCCACATGGTAGGCCTGTTACGGTACCAAACTCTTGTAGGCCAAATCGGAGTGGATTGCCACCGAAGACAGACCAGAGGGTGGGCTTCTCATTGCAGACAAGCTGACAAGTGAGGAAAGCATGGATCAGTTTACAAGAAACATGGCTTTCACGAGCAGGTATGTCGAATAACTTCCCGAAACAAGAAGCTCTTATTTTCTCGAACTCTAGGGTTCCACGAAGGAGATGTCTGATGAACGGAAGGATGTCTGGTTTCAAGTATACGTTTAGTCGAGCAGAGGGAAACCTGTCGGTAGCAAACAATCTCAGTGGGAGCCGTTGGTTCACCTCTTCATTTTCTAGTGTATAATGAGATTCATTAGGGGTCAGAAAGTAAGATTCATATCGGAATCTCAGAAAAAAGAGATGAGAGCCATAAAAAAATAGATTTTTCCGGAACAAAAGGAACTGACCTTGCAGGTTGGTAGCCATTGATCTACGGACTCTGAGCTTGGCCATGAAAGAAGAAATCGGAAAGAAATTTTTGGATTCACCGAGCTTTTCTTCTAGAATTGCAGTTTGAGATTTTAGGGATACATCTTCGAAATCGCCTTTGAGATGGGAAAATGGATTCGGGCAAATGATTTAGTTTGGCTTGGACCCCGCTTTTTGTCGTAGATATGGGTTATTATGGTTTTGTTCGGTTTTGGTATCAATTAATCAGATAATTTAATTTTGTCTTATCTCGGGGTGTGGATGTCTTTGCACGAGACAAAAATATGCTTCAGGCACAATGTGACTTATAGTGCAATTAAAAAGTGGAAAAGTGATCTCGAGAGTAATAACTCTAACTAAATCCTTAAATTACATGTGTTCGTCTACGTGGGGTAACTTAAATTGAGCTTATCTTTAGTATTGAATATGTAAATGAGTCCGGATATATATGTAAAGGACTTCTTCTTACTCCTTTGTAAACTTTTATCGGGCTTTCAATATATAAAAGGTTGACAAAAAAATTAGAGGGAGCAAGTACGTATTCGTTTTATCGTGGGGTCCATTTGACGTGTAGACGACTGAAAATAATAATCTATAGTTACAATTTGTATAACCTTTGGAGTTGGTCTATCTGTAAGAATATTTTATATTCTATGTGACCTATGTATCTATTGGTTTAATATAAAGTTCATATTAATGTTTTTATATTTAAAATAAAACACGATACCGTGATGGATCGGTTTCGAGTAATGAGTTAGAATACGGGTATATTGATAACCCTCATACTTTACCTTATCTTTATAAATATTCTTAATCTCTTGATCATATACATATATAATAAAAAATGGTATTAGTAATATTATATATTACCACAAGATTTAATGTATATATATATGATTATATATTATGGAGCCTAGTAAAGTTATTACAACAAAGTGTTGCGTCCAGTTGTTGTTTGTGTCGAAGAGTTGTGTTTATTGACACATCTCTTTGATTATTATAAAAGAGAGTCACACATCATTTTACTGCGTGAAAGAACAAAAGGAGTCTCTCAAAAACACATAACAACAATAGTGATTCTTAAAAGGAGAGATTAAAGGAAGGTTTTGGGATTTCTTGTCCATCAAGGAAATCACCAAAAGGAAAAGTTTAAAGGGGAGAAGATCAATTGGTGGAATTGCATCCAAGCATGGATCAATATTAGTCTTTCTATCTTCTTTAGAAATGTGTTAGGATTGAATTAAGACAAATCTAAATTAGGTCTTGGTGTTGATTTCATAATTGAAATCATAAAATTAATTAACAATTGGTATCAGAGCCAATTTAGTTTTGTTTAATTCATCTGGATTGTGTTTTGAACATTAACACAAATTATGGAACAAACGTAAAAATTAACGTAGTGGATGCATGAATTTTGTGTAAATTATTTTCATGTTTTTTCAATTTCTGGAAAACTTAATGCGGTTAATTTCTTAATGCGATTAAGATGTGTGTTCATTATTGTTGTGGCGTTAAAATTTTTGGAATGCATTATAGAAAGTCGCGTTGGTTTATAATTGTTTAGAGTAACTGACGTAGCCTGCATGTTTAAATTATTCTGGAATTTTGTTAACATTCGTTTTGAGATCATGCGGTAAATTTTTAAAGTTATCACTATAAAGGCGCATGTATTAAATTATTATGACATCATATTACCCTATCAATTACGGCACTCTCGTAATCATTAAGATGATATAACGTGTCTAGAATTTATATTTATTTGAAGTTGGAATCCTTACGTAAGATCATATGCATTTATAAGTAGTTTTCTCTTAACACGTGCATGCGTGTATTCATGTATGCATGAATATTGAATGATTCAAAGATTCTAAAATTAAAGTAACTGTTTTTACTAGTGTGAAACGTCACTAGGAACATACGTAGGATAAATATGATATATTACAAAATATATATATATGTAGTTTTAAGAAACACATTCAGTTATATAATATTTTATTAATTTAAAATATTATATATATAAAGTGTTTAATTAAAAAAAATGCTTCCGCTGCTTTTTAATAATAGGTAATTTATGTTATAAAATATTAACACAATATAGAAATAATTATGTTATGGAATAGTAACATAATATTAAGATAAATTTACCTATTAGTATTTTAATATTTATATAGCTTATAACATGTTAGTCACCAAAGTGACCTTGTTATTTACTTATAAATATTAAAATTAATAATAGTCTATAATTGATCAAGATCAAGGATGTTAAATGACATAAAAGTTTGATCGGTCAATTAATTTATTATTTATATTCTAGGAGATCACTCAAAGGTGGATCATTGAATATAATTAATAATAATAAAGAATTAGTCACTTCTTACTATAGTCAATAATATGTATATCCAAAGATAACATACTTATTTGATTAGTGTTTGATTTGATTAATATTAAAGAATATATAATTAGCATCAATGATAGTACTTGTATTTAAATATTCCCAAAGGTTATTTAAAATATAAGTGTTAAAGTTTCTATTAGTCTGAATATACATTAAAGTCTCAAAGCACTAACGGGTAAACATGTATGAATGCTTGCAGCTTCATCAAATGTGTTTGCATCTGCTAACTCTGTGGTAAAATTTAATGGCCTCAACTATGGTGAGTGGTTCGAGCAAATCCAGTTTACACTGGGTGTAATGACTTTGGACTCCGCCATGCTAACTGATCAAGAACAATCAGCTATTACGGTAGATAGCTCTGAATCTGAAAAGTCTCGTTATGAGAGATGGGAGCGATCTAACAGGCTGAGCTTAAACCTTATGAGGTTGACGATGGCGGAAAGTATTAAGCCATCAATGCCTAAGACAGAGAAAGCAAGGGAATTCATAGAGAAAATTAAGGAGTGTTCACAATCAGAATTGGCTGACAAGTCGATTGTAGGAAGTCTCATGAATGAACTAACTACAAAGAAGTTTGACTGGTCTCAACCAATTCATGATCATGTGACGCACATGTCTAATCTGGCAGCAAAGTTAACGACCTTAGGAATGGAGGTACATGAGCAGTTCTTGGTTCAATTCATCATGAACTCTCTACCTCTTGAATTTAGCCAGTTCCAGGTGAATTACAACACCATTAAGGATAAATGGAACTTTAAGGAATTAAAGGCTATGTTAATTCAAGAGGAGGGGAGATTAAGGAAGATGAAAGATCAAGTTGCTAACCTCGTAGGTCTTGGAAGTGCAAATAGCAGCAAAAGAACATCAAGTAGAAAGGACAAAAGAAATGTTAAGAACTTCGTGAAAGGACCTCAAAGTCAAATCCAAAAGGAAAAGAAGTGTTTCTTTTGTAAGCAAGTAGGACACTTCAAGAAGGATTGTCCTAAGAGGAATGGCTAGTTCGACAAGAAAGGTAAACATTACAGCTTTGTTTGCTATGAAATGAATCTTGTCGAAGTTCCTAATAATACTTGGTGGTTAGATTCTGGTGCTACTACTCATGTGTCATAATACATAGGGATTCAGTTCGATCCAACCCATAAGAGGACCTGAACAATATTTGTTCATGGGAAACAGGATGAAGGCACAAATAGAAGGAATTGGGACGTATAGATTGATCTTGGACACTGGAAGTCACGTGGATCTTGAAGGGTGTCTCTATGTACCTGAGTGTGCTAGAAATCTTGTTTCTGTTAGTAGGTTGGAAAATTTAGGTTTTAGTATTAAGGTTGCACATGGTGTTTTCTCATTGTACCGAAATGATTACTTTTATGGTAGTGGTACTTTATTTGATTCACTTTATAAGTTTAACCTTGATGCAAAATTTTCTGAATCCCTATTTAATGTTAAAAGTCGAGGCATTAAGCGTAGCGCAATTAATGAAAATTCTGCTTTCTTGTGGCATCAACGACTAGGTCATATTTTCAAAGAAAGAATTATGAGGTTGATAAAGAATGAAATTCTTCCTCAATTGGATTTTAGTGACCTAGATGTATGCATAGACTGCATTAAAGGAAAGCAGACGAAACATACTTTGAAGAAACCAGCCACAAGAAGCACTCAGCTTCTTGAGTTAATACACACTGATATATGTGGCCCTTTCGATGCTCCTTCATGGAGTGGCGAAAAATATTTCATCACATTTATTGATGATTACTCACGATATGGATATACCTATCTACTGCATGAAAAGTCTAAGTCTGTGAATGTTCTACAAGTATTCATTGATGAAGTGGAAAGGCAGTTAGATAAAAAAGTTAAAGTAGTGAGATCTGATAGAGGTGGTGAATTTTATGGAAAATTCGATGAAAGTGGACAGTGTCCTGGTCCATTTGCAAAATTACTTGAAAGTAGAGGCATTTGTGCACAATACACTATGCCTGGTACTCCTCAGCAGAATGGTGTAGCTGAGAGGCGGAATCGTACCTTGATAGAGATGGTTAGGAGCATGTTGAGTAATTGCTCTTTACCTCTTTCGTTGTGGATATATGCATTAAGAACTGCAACGTATGTGCTTAACCGGGTTCCTAGTAAGGCAGTCCCTAAGACCCCTTATGAATTATGGACAGGAAGGAAACCTAGTTTAAGACATCTACGTGTGTGGGGTTGTCCAGCAGAAGTAAGGCTATATAATCCACATGAGAAGAAACTTGATTCTAGTACAGTCAGTGGATTTTTCATTGGCTATCCTGAAAAATCAAAGGGGTATACATTTTACTGCCCTAACCATAGTACGAGAATAGTTGATTCGGGTAATGCTAGGTTCATTGAAAATGGTGAAACTAGTGGGAGTGGTGAACCGCGAAAGGTGGACATTTCTGAAGTTCAGGTTGAAGTTTCTTCACCTGTAGTCCCACCTGAGGTAGTTTTTCCTATTGTTGCATCTGAGTTTAATGGCACAATAGAACAACATAATGATGTGCCAGTTCCACCAGTTGGAAATACTGTTGATGAACATGTCATAATTCAAGAAGAGAATAGTGAACCACAAATACCTATAAGGCGATCTGGAAGAGAAAGAAGATCTGCCATTTCAAACGATTATGTGGTTTATACTATTGAAAATGAATGTGACTTAAGCATGGATGAAGATCTGATCTCATTCAAAATGGCCATGTAAAGTGACAATTCTAAAGAGTGGTTTGATGCTTCAAAAGAAGAAATGGAATCTATGAGTGATAATCATGTATGGGACTTAGTAGAGTTGCCCGATGGTTTCAAAACCGTTGGTTGTAAATGGGTCTGTAAGACTAAACACGACTCGAAACGTAAAATTGAAAGACGCAAGTCTCGCCTTGTTGCAAAAGGTTTCACTCAAAAAGATGGCATTGACTATAAAGAAACATTCTCTCCAGTTTCAAAGAAGGATTCTCTTAGAATTGTTTTGGCTTTGGTGGCTCATTATGATCTTGAGCTTCACCAGATGGATGTTTAAACCGCCTTTCTGAATGGAGATCTTGAGGAGGAAGTATATATGGACCAACAAGAAGGTTTCGTGGTCGCAGGAAAAGAAAATTTGGTGTGTAAGCTGATAAAGTCAATATATGGATTAAAACATGCTTCTTGACAATGGTATATAAAGTTTAATGATACCATCACGTCATATGGTTTTGTAGAGATCATTGTTGATCAATGTATCTACATTAAGATCAGTGGGAGTAAGTTTGTGATTTTAGTCTTATATGTTGATGAAATTTTGCTTGCTGCAAATGACATGGGTATGTTACATGATGTGAAGAAGTATCTCTCTAAGAACTTTGAAATGAAAGATATGGTTGAGACATCTTATGTGATTGGGATAGAGATCTTTCGAGATAGATCACAAGGATTGTTAAGTTTGTCTCAGAAAGGATATATCAATAAGAGCTTAGCGAGATATAAGATGGAAAAGTGCTCTGCAGGAATAGCTTCAATTCAGAAGGGGGACAAGTTTGGTAAAATGCAATGTCCTAAGAATGAATTGGAGCATAAAGAAATGGAAAGAATTCTCTATGCATCGGTGGTTGGGAGTTTGAACTACGTTCAGACATGTACTCGACCCGATATCAACTTTGCTGTTGGAATGTTGGGTCGATATCAAAGTAATCCTGGAATGGACCACTGGAAAGCTGCAAAGAAGGTTCTCAGGTACTTGCAAGGAACCAAAGAGCACATGCTTACGTATATGAGATCTGATCAGCTGGAAGTTATTGGATATTCATATTCAGACTATGCCGGATGCGTTGATAGCAGAAAATCAACGTTTGGTTACTTGTTCCCATTAGCTGGGGGAGCAATATCATGGAAGAGTGGAAAGCAATCTATCATTGCTACTTCCACTATGGAGGCTGAATTTGTGGCATGCTTTGAGGCCACAATTCATGCACTATGGCTGCGGAATTTTATCTCAGGGCTTCAGATTGTCGATACTATAGCCAAGCCGCTGAGAATTTACTGTGATAATTCTGCAGCTGTCTTCTTTTCAAAGAACGACAAGTACTCGAAGGGTGCTAAGCACATGGAGTTAAAGTACTTGTCTGTTAAAGAAGAAGTTCAGAAACAAAGAGTGTCATTTGAGCACATAAGGACAGACATGATGGTAGCGGATCCGCTAACTAAAGTTTTACCACCAAAGGCGTTCAATGGCCATGTAGAGCGTATGGGAATTATAGATAAAGCCTTGTTATTTTAATTATGGATGCTCATTATGTATTTGACACTGAGAATTCACTTAAAGATTATGTTTCTGATTTATTTATTATGTTATCATTAAAGTATGTGTATACACTTATGGTTTGTAGATAACATATGTTTTGGTTTGAGAAATAAAGATTCTTCTCATATAAGGATTGATATAAAATTGAAATTGATTAGTGATACATGGAAGGGACTATGTCTTTTAAGTGACATACAACCGCCATGATTCGATCAATTTAAGTTTTAGTAAAGATCAAGTGAACTTGATGTAAAGTGCACATTAAAGTTATTGAACCCTTAAGTCGACACAAAGGTCAAATGGGAGAATGTAAGAATATTTTATATTCTATATGACCTATGTATCTATTGGTTTAATATAAATTTCAAGTTCATATTAATGTTTTTATATTCTAATATAAAAGACGATACCGTGATAGATCGGTTTCGAGTAATGAGTTAGAATACGGGTGTATTGATAACCCTCCTACTTTACTTTATCTTTATAAATATCTTTAATCTCATGATCATATACATATATAATAAAAATGGTATTAGTAATATTATATATTACCACAAAATTTAATGTATATATATATATGATTATATATTATGGAGCCTAGTACAGTTACTACAACAAAGTGTTGCGTCCAGTTGTTGTTTGTGTCGAAGAGTTGTGTTTATTGACCCATCTCTTTGATTATTATAAAAGAGAGTCACACATCATTTTACTGCGTGAAAGAACAAAAGGAGTCTCTCAAAAACACATAACAACAATAGTGATTCTTAAAAGGAGAGATTAAAGGAAGGTTTTGGGATTTCTTGTCCATCAAGGAAATCACCAAAAGGAAAAGGTTAAAGGGGAGAAGATCAATTGGTGGAATTGCATCCAAGCATGGATCAAGGTTAGTCTTTCTCTCTTCTTTAGAAATGTGTTAGGATTGAATTAAGACAAATCTAAATTAGGTCGTGGTGTTGATTTCATAATTGAAATCATAAAATAATTTAACACTATCTTTAGAGATATTCGGTATTTTTAACCAAAAAAAAAGAGTAATCGAAAATATGGGACTCAGATTATGGAAATCACGGAATCAAGAAAGATCTAGACAAATATAAAACAAGATTTAACACATGTAAACTATAAAAAGAACATGTGAATACGTAGAAGTGAACAAAATAGGATTTTTAATTAAAAAAATTATCAAATGTTAATTTTACCGTCTTAATTTCTCCACTTTAACTACCTAACATTGTTATCAAGTCTTTGCAATTTGTCTCAAAATGCTGACATATCGAATGTTGCAACAACTTTTCCATTGTCCAATATAGTGCTTCCAACTATGGACACGGAAAAAATATTTGGATAAGACGATATGGCTGCTTAAAGCCCAGTTTCGAAGTGCTGGTGGACATTCGAAGATAGTATGAGTTACAGACTCATCAGATACCGTGCATCAAGAACAAATATTATCACATTGTTTATGATGATGATTTAGCTTCCTTGTGACAACTACATGTCATGTGATTAACTGTCATATAAGATGACAATTTTTTTGAAGAGCATTTAACTTCCAAGCATAGTTTTGGAGTTTTTTGATGCTCGGTTCTATGTAGACAACATCTTATTCAACCTTAAGTATATTTATGGTTTATCTTCTTGTGCTACAAAAGTTCTCAAGCGTTGCGACATCCCATTTCTTTGATTCGCCATTAATAAAATTGCTAACTGTTATTTTGGGTTGTGCTATTGGAATTTCGGCCTAGCCGGTCTTGCATGTGTAGTCAGAATCCATGGATCTTCTCATACTCTTACATCATAGCTTGAGTATATTTTCTGTTGAATCCCCAACAACAACATAGGCCTCGTTGCCGACAAGATAGTCCTTATGTATGAAAGGGTGTCTATAGCACCAGCTCGCAACAAAAAACTTAGTTTATTGTACTTACTATATGTTAGGGTTTAGATTAGGTTAGCTTAGGAACCAAGTAATGTTGATCTAGAGCTAAATCCTTGAATTAAAGACACAAGCAATTTAACGAGTTCCCGGCCTCTAACCGGTACGTCTCGTGGGAGATCTCTTGCTCCCAAAACTTCACTAGATCAAGAGAAATAATTGTACAACCACTTAGAGAACACAAACAACCTTTTAAAGATCAAATAGTCTTAAGCCTAAGCTATTTATCTTTATTGTTGTCTCCTCCTTCTAGCTCTTGTACCTTGTAGAGACAAAACTTTATTCCTTGTGACCTGGTGTATTTGTCTTCTTTGCTTTTCACACAAAACCCTTACCTTGACCTAACCATGCATCACATATATATATATACATGTGATTAAGGTTCTGATCAAATTGGCTTACTGGGCCAGCGTGTGTGCTGCCTGTCCTCAGCCCACTGCCTTTGACAAAGCCCATTCTCCACAAATCTCCACCAGTATGGGCTTCGAGTTGTTGGCCCATTTTCACGAGCAAAACCCTACTCCAGTCTCTCTCTGAGCCATTTCTTCCGCCTCTCCAAAAAAAAAGCTTGTCTCTCTCTCTCTTTCTCTCTCGAAGTTTCACTCTTTCACCGAGAACCTCCTCTCATCCATCTCGGTTTCTTCTGTGTCTTCACCGCAGCACTTCCGGTTAGCTCAGCTCTCGATCGACTCTCTCCCTCGGGTCTTGAGACTTCACGGAGACAAAAAAATGCATATTCGCCTCTTCCCCCCTTGCATGTCCCTTCTGTCGAGTGGCCGTTCTTCTTCTGACACAGCCATGAGCTCCACCTCGCCAAGCTCCACCTCGCTGAAATTCTCCGGTAAGGTTCATACTCCACTAAAACTCTTTGCATGTAACCGATCTATATAGATCTAACACGACTTGTGTTTCAGGTGTTGATTTAACCCCAACGACGACTCCTTCCTCGATCTCTCGGCTGAACAATCTTCAGGCCGGTTTAGATCCTCGAACCGCCTTCCATGCTTTGAGCTCAGGTAAGCTCTTCCTCTGTTTATACTTACCTGTATGTCACCGATTTGCTTAGAAATCATTTTAAAACAACATTTTTTTTAATTGTTGTGAGTATGGTGACGGGTCTTCAAGATGATCCAGCTAGCCCCTGCTACCCGATCCTAGAAACCGATCTACACCGATGACTCTTGACATGCCTCTTGCTCTCTCAGATGAGTTCCCTTCGATCTCTCTTTATATATATATATATATATATAAGAGAAAAACAATAACAAAACTCTTCTTCTGTTTGTTTTAGTAGCTGACTCCCGTTTGTTCTTTTGCAGTTTGTATACCGATGTAACGAATTTGAGGACATCCGTTACTCCACCTGAACCGAGTACACTTCTCGGCTCGTGTAATGCTCCAGGTAACTTATCCTCAGTGTTCATGTTGACTTAGGTTTTCTTGGGTGAATACTAACACTGTTTGTGTTATTTTGCGAGGCTAAGTGTCAACACGAGTTACCTGGAGCTTCCTCCTTCTTTAGTGGACATTCAAAAGTTCACAGAAGAGCTGGAACTTCTGACCAGGTACTGACTTAGTTAGAAAATCCGCAGGATTGACGGTAGTGTGTATCTTGCTTAGGGTAATGTCACCTGCTGATACTAGGTCTCGAATGAAATGGAACTTAGTATCTATGTGTTTAGTCCTTTCATGGTGAACCAGATTTTTTGCTAGGGCTAGTGCACTCTGTGAATCACAATTGAGTTTGATATTGTCTTGCTTGAAACCTAACTCTGAACATAACCCTTTTAGCCAAATTGCTTCTTTTTCTGCCTCATTGATTGCCATATACTCTGCTTCTGTAGTAGATAATGCAACCACTGATTGTAGACATGACTTCCATGAGATAGTATTCCCTCCAATCTGAAATACATAGCCTGTAACTGAACGTCGCCTGTCTATGTCTGTAGCATAGTCTGAATCTGAAAAACCTTCTAGATTGAACGTAGAATGTTTCCTGAATGTTAGGTTTGAATTCACTGCACCCTTTAGATACCGTAGAACCCATTTAAGTGCTAACCAGTGATCCCTTCCTGGTTTACTCATGAACCGACTGATGTATCCTACTGCAAATGCTAGGTCTGGTCTTGAACCGACCATAGCATACATCAGACTCCCCACTGCACTAGCATAAGGAATTCTTTCCATATGCATCTCTTCTTCTTTCCATTCCTGATCAGTTAGACTTCTTAGCTTGAACTGTGATGTTGTAGGAGTAACCACAGCTTTAGCTTCTGTCATTCCAAAAGTTCTTAGGACCTTTTCCATGTATTTTCCTTGGGACAGTATTAGTGTGACTTTCTGTCTATCCCTGATTATGTCCATACCCAAAATTCTAGAGGCCTTTCCCATATCTTTCATCTCAAACTCACTGTTAAGCTTCTCCTTTAAATCCCTAATCACATTCTTGTTCCCTGATGCAATTAACATGTCATCAACGTATAGGAGTAGGTAGATTGCTTTACTAGTTTGAATATCCCTCATGTAGACACACGGGTCCTTACTACTTCGTTCGAATAGCTGATCCTTCATGAACGTATCGAATCGTTGGTTCCATCTCCTTGGAGACTGTTTCAAACCATACAGGGACTTCCTGAGTAAACATACCTTGTTCTCTGTCCCTGGTTTTATGAAACCTTTAGGTTGAGTCATGAGAATCCTTTATTCTAAACTTCCATGTAAGAATGCGATTTTGACATCCATTTGTTCCAGTTCGTAGTCTAGGTTTACCACAACCGATAGCATAAGCCTTATAGAGACGTGTTTTACAACTGGAGAGAAAATCTCATTGTAATCAATTCCTTCGGTCTGTGAATATCCTTTAGCTACTAGTTTTCCTTTATACCTTTCATCTTCAACTCCTGGAATTCCTGGTTTTAACTTAAAGATCCATCTGCATCCAATAAGTTTCGCATTCTTTGGTTTGTCAATGAGGTCCCATGTTCGATTTTTTCTGTGTGACTCCATCTCTTCCTCAGCTGCCGTCTTCCATTTCTTCCTTTGCCTGCTTTTCATTGCATCAGAATAGGATCTAGGCTCATCTATTTCCAAGTCCTCGATAACATTTAGCGCGTAAGCTACAAAATTTCCATCTTCATATCGGGACGGTGGTCTTATGTTCTTTCGCCTTTCCCTATCTCGTGCAAGCATGTATGTTTCAGGCAAATTATCACTATCAATATCACGTTCATGTTCTTAATCACTCGTGTTCCCTGAACTATCTGTTGATGATTCTTCTCCACCTTGATCATGTGTGACTTATGACTCTGAAGAGTGAGAAGGTCCCTTGATCAAATCATCACTAAAATATACTTTCTTATTGATCTTCTGTTCTCGTTGTTCCTCGTTAGTGATCTTAGGATTGTATTCTTCCTTGGCCATAGTATCTTTGTAGAGCTCATCCTCATTGAACACCACATTTCTACTGGTTCTGCACCTTCCTTCTTGAGATATCCAGAGTATCCCAAAAAAATTCCTTTTAAGGCTCTAGGTCCTGTTTTTTCTTCAGTTATGTGAACAAAAGCAGAGCATCCAAATGTCCTAAGATGTCCCAGCTCTGGTTTTGTTCCAGACCAAACTTCCTCGGGTAACTTGAAATCCAGGGTGGAGTTTGGTGTTCGATTGATCAAATATATAGCTGTAGAAGCTGCTTCTGCCCAGAAACTTTGATCTAAGCCTAATTCAGTTAACATACATCGTACTTTGTCCATAATGGTTCGGTTCATCCTTTCTGAGACCCCATTTTGTTGTGGGGGTATAGGTGCATGTCCTATGTCTTTTGATTCCAGCTTGTTTGCAATAATCATCAAACTGTTTATTACAAAACTCCAATCCATTATCGGTCCTCAAGCATTTGATCCTTTTTTCTGTTTTAGTTTCCACTTCAGCCTTCCATTCCTTGAACTTAGAAAATACCTCATCCTTGGTCTTCAAGAAATAAATCCATACCTTCTTTGAAAAATCATCGATAAATGTTACAAAGTATTTATTTCCAGCAAGGCTATCTGGTGTAGATGGAGAACCCCATAGGTCTGAATGAACATACTCCAGAATTCCTTTAGTCACATGTTTAGCTTTAGGGAAACTTTGCTTATATGACTTTCCAATTACGCAATGTTCACAGAAATCCAATTCCTTCACTTCCTTGTCAATGATATATCCATTTTTGACAAGTTCAGACATGTTCTTAAGACTCATATGACCGAGGCGTGAATGCCAAACATTAGTCATATTCCTTTCAACTTTTGTGAGGTTTGCTTCTCCTTTAAGTACGGTTCCTTGAAGATAGTATAGTCCCTGATGATACTTTCCGGATATAAACGATTTATCATCTTTGTAGAAATTAACCATAAGATCCTTTCCTTCATATCGACACCCTGCTGTTTCCAGCATTCCATAAGAGATCAAATTCCTGCTCATACCTGGCATATACCTAACTCCTGTTAAGATTACCGTAGAGCCATCCATGTTTAGAATTCTGATTTTCCCAATTCCTTGGATGTTGCTATGAATGTTATTTGCCATTAACACTTTACCTCCCTTGAATTCTCCAAGTCGAATAGAAAACTTTTTTCAGGGGTGATATGAAAAGAGCATCCTGAATTCATTACCCATTCTTCTTTAGTGTCTAGCGTACTAACTGTTAAGATCAAGGGTTCTTTTGATTCAGATGCTGCTACATTAGCAGAGTCTTGAGATTTGAAATATCTCCTGTCAGGGCATTCACGCTTCCAATGACCTTCCTTACCGCATATGAAGCATCCTTTAGAGGTTTTATTTTCTCTAGGTCGTGACTTAGATCTGCCAAACCGACTTTTGGATCTTCTCTTGTAATTCTTTCCATTGTTCTTATCCGAGCATCGGTCTGTCCTTCCTCTCTCTACCATTAGACCTTCTCCACCTGACCTTGTGAACTTGCCACTCTCAAACAACTCTCTTTCCTTAGACCTTGCAGCTCCAGTGACCTCATTTAGGCTTAGTGTGTCTCTTCCATACTTGAGTGTCTCCTTGAGTTGATCATACTTACTAGGTAGTGAACTTAGTAATAGTATTGCTTGTACTTCCTCTGAAACTTGCACTTGCAAATTGCTTAAATCTGCGACTAGCTTCAGAAAGTCGTCTACGTTTTCATCGATTGTTTTTGAGTCAGTCATCTTGAAGGTATAGAACCTGAGTTGTAGATATATCCGGTTGGGTAATGGAGTTTCTGTGTATAGCTTGTCTAAGGTACTCCACATTGCTGCTGCAGTTTCACAATGTTTGATTTTCCTTAAGACCTTATTCCCAACGTTTAGTACAATCAAATCCTTAGCTTTCTCTGACTTCTCGAATTTAACCGGGTCCATTGTTGGTGTTGATTCAACTATTCCGGCTAACCCCTTACCAGTATCTTTTATAGCAGAATCAGGGTCCTCTTTGGTGTATGATCCATCCTTTAGTAGTGTCTCATCCGTAAGAATAGATTTTAAACCAAGTACCCCAAAGTGAGCTAGCATGCGCACCTTCCATAGGGCAAAATCCCCTGTGCCATCAAATCGATCTACTTCAATACGGGTGTTAGACATTGCTTGTTGATTTTGGCGATCAATATCTCTCTCTGTTTCCCTTCCTAAGCAACCTTGAGAACCTGGATGCTCTGATACCACTTGTTAGGGTTTAGATTAGGTTAGCTTAGGAACCAAGTAATGTTGATCTAGAGCTAAATCCTTGAATTAAAGACACAAGCAATTTAACGAGTTCCCGGCCTCTAACCGGTACGTCTAGTGGGAGATCTCTTGCTCCCAAAACTTCACTAGATCAAGAGAAATAATTGTACAACCACTTAGAGAACACAAACAACCTTTTAAAGATCAAATAGTCTTAAGCCTAAGCTATTTATCTTTATTGTTGTCTTCTCCTTCTAGCTCTTGTACCTTGTAGAGACAAAACTTTATTCCTTGTGACCTGGTGTATTTGTCTTCTTTGCTTTTCACACAAAACCCTTACATTGACCTAACCATGCATCACATATATATATATACATGTGATTAAGGTTCTGATCAAATGGGCTTACTGGGCCAGCGTGTGTGCTGCCTGTCCTCAGCCCACTGCCTTTGACGAAGCCCATTCTCCATACTATACAAAACCTGGACCACAAAAGAGTCTAGAAATTGTACTAATCTCCACAAATGTTTTATCAACAATTCTAAGTTAAATTCATGAATTATTTTGAATACCAATTTCTTCCTCTTCTTTTGATAAACATAATTTTTCGTATTTTGTTCAATGAGTCCCTCTTTAGGGGGGCCCGAAATCTACCAAAACCGTGAATTGGCACTTGCTAAATTTTTGGAGATCTTGAAAAGGAGTAAGAAACTCGACATCACGTAGGTAGGTAGAATGTGAATTACATTACTCAGTAATAAAAGCAAACGTAATAAAATTGTTATAAAAATACACATCCAACTTCCAATTCTATTGGTCATTGCAATTACTATAATGAAAGTTTGATGGTCCAGTTTTTCCAACTATATGATTATGATGAAAAACTGTCATGGCTGATGAACCGAAAAAATAAATATCTAACTATATATGCAGTATTTAATTTATTAGGTCGGATCCAAATATATTTTTCTTTGATTATGAAGGACAAATTTCCTCAGCCACCAAAACTAAGGACCAAATACGTTTAAAGCAAGAAAGGTGTCAATCTTTCATTGCCTACTTTTTCTTTCTTTTGTAAGATAACAATTTGCTTTTCATGCTATAAAAAACACACTATTCTTAATGATCGATCGTATAGGATATAAAACAAAGTATGCATTTTCTTTGGGGAGAACTATGAAAATATGAGTCATATTTAGTTGCGGGTACATATACAATATAGACTGACCTGACCGTAGAAGCTTGTTTGGTACTTCGGCTACGTTGGACTGGTCGGATACATTGGAAATTTTACTAAAGCCGATACATAGCAATATTGATTTTTCTTTCCGGGTGTGCCAAACAATTGTAGAAAGAGCGGAACTCTAGATGGAACAAGGGAAGCTAGGTCCTTAGAAATGTGCTTATTAACACATAGATAAAACTATCAAAACTGGATAATTTCACTAACAAGTCGGTTTCACACAAGTTCCAAGGCCGGCTTCCAAGAAGAGTTGAACTTTGAAGTACAGTATAAAAATTCATACTCTGATTTTCACTTTTTGGTTCTTCTATTCCTTCAGCATTAATAGATAATACCATTCTTTCAGATGTAAAGGGCCACTTCTATATTTGATTAATCAATAGGTTTTTGTTTGCTAATGAGAAAAAAAACTTGAGTATAAAAAGTTATAAAAGCAATTTTGAATTGCAGCAAAATTAAAAAAATTTAAAACTAGTAAACTACAACACAAGTTAGTATTTTCATTATCTCCATTTTTTTCGAAATTGATTTTGTGCCGATCGGTTTGACTTGTTGAAATAATAGAATGGCAATTAAAATATATGCGAATATAGACGTGGGGAATAATGGGTTATCAAACGTCCCATCACTTATCAAGGCCATCCCCAAAAATTATTTAATAAGTGATTTGTAATACCATTACATTGATTTTTGATTTTGAAAAAAAAATGATATGGCATAATAACTATCATGACATGATTTGAATCTCATTTTAACATGGATAATAATAATTATTATTTTTTATATTTTTTTGTTAAATTTTTAAAATATGATAATAAATAATCATTAATATAACAATAAAGATTATAATAGTAGAAATAGAATATAATAGTATTGTATCATTTTCAAAATATTACTAAATTCTATTTTAGAATTTTTTACTAAAAAATCTTCAAAAATTTATGTAATTTTTTAAAGTGTAAATTTTCTAATCTCATTACTATTAATTTCCTTTTAATATCTACAACTTTTAGAAATATTACTTAATTTTATGTTTTGATAATTATATATAGGGTTGAGTTTAATAAAAATAATACTTAATTTTTAGAAATATCACTTAATTTTTTTTAGAAATATTACTTAATTTTTTTTGATAATTATTAAAAATATTACTTAATTTTTCTGATATTACTTAATTTATTTAAGAAATATTACTTTATTTTTCTGCACCTCCCCTTGGGGATTAGTCTGGGCCTCTCCATGGGCTTGGGATACCCTAGGTTAATCAAAAATAAAATAAAAATAATGACATGATATTCTAACAATGATAACATGGTTTAAAGCTAATTGACACTAGAACATTTATGTTGATTTATAATTTTGGTATTTGATATAGTAATAACTCATTGATCATCATTAAGATAAATATAAAGCATATAATAGTATAAATACAAATATAATAATATTAGGTATTTTGATGCACAATATGCAACAATAAATTTAAAATTTAGTTATATTTAAAAATAAAATTCTGATAATATTCTAAATTTAATTATTTGCATAGTAATATTCTATTTTAGTCAAAAATAAAATTAAGAGAATTTGCTAAGAATACCGCAAGTTAAATACAGTTTTCAAAAATATACTCTATCAAAAATATATTAACATTTCGATTTACACTTTAGTGATTATTGTTTAGGGTTTAGTGTTAAAGGAATAGGGTTGAGTTTTTATTTTTTTATAAATATTTAAAAAGTTAGTTTAGTCTATTTTCATCATAAATTTTAAAGTGTTTTTGAAAATAGTAATTCATTAGTGGTAAATTTGAAAAGTGGTATCAAACTTAGGGAAGATTGCTAAAAATGACTCAAAACTTGATTTCAAATGCAAAAGTGTACCCCAAATTCAATCAAATGCAAAAGTAACCCAAAAGGCTAGTGAAAATACAATAAACTCCTTGTGAGCAAACAAAAAAACTGTATTCAATTTTATCAAAATAACCTTTTCGCGTGAGAAGACTTCCATGTAAGTCTCCTACGGAAGACTTCTCTAGAAGTCTTCTCTGAGAAGACTTCCGGACATCTTCCGTGAGTCTTCTGAAAGTCTTCTCTGAGAAGACTTTCATGTACGTATTCTACGGACTCAAACAATAAATCCTAAAAATAATTTATAAAATTCATAAAAAATATTTATATAGAGGAAAAATAGAAATCATGTAACCACAAACATTTGTAAATAATGTAAA
Source organism: Moricandia moricandioides (assembly GCA_905132885.1). Classification (NCBI taxonomy): domain Eukaryota; kingdom Viridiplantae; phylum Streptophyta; class Magnoliopsida; order Brassicales; family Brassicaceae; genus Moricandia; species Moricandia moricandioides. The sequence goes on from CAJHQQ010001718.1 coordinate 60,725, forward strand.
TTTATATCAATTAAAATTGAATGTTTTCAACCTAGATGATTTAATGTAGAATGAGTCATGGTATTCATTGGTTTAGTGTTTACTAACATATGTGATAGTATTGTATGTAGTTTTAGGCGTAGATTTTGAAATCTATCTTTTTAACTTCTTTTTTTTTGAATTTTACGAATATGTGTTAGTGATCCTCTAATAAGATGATTTTAAACACTTTCTAAGTTTATTTTATGTTTAAGGAAGTGTTTTTTGGTTAACTAATTGATTAGGAGTTTCGGAAGACTTCCAGAATACTTCCCGGGATGTCTTCTAACATATAATGCAGTAGAAGACTTCATGGAAGACTTCACGGAAGACTCTACAATTTTACCGCTTGAATTTCAGTGAAATTCAAATTCCTGCCTAATGGCGAAGTCTTCCGGTTCCGGACGTCTTCCGTGAGTCGTCCAGTAGTCTTCCGAAAGTCTTCTTTGGGAAGACTTCCATGTACATATTCTCCGGAAGACTTCTCTAGACGTCTTCTCAAACAATAAATCTTAAAAATAATTTATAAAATTTATAAAAATTATTTATATAGAGGAAAAATAGAAATCATGTAACCACAAAACATTTGTAAATAATATAAATTTGTATCAACTAAATTGAATTGTTTTCAACCTAGATAATTTAGAATGAGTCATGGTATTCATTGGTTTAGGGTTTAGTAACATATGTGATAGTATTGTGGGTAATTTTAGGCGTAGATTTTGAAATCTATCTTTTTAATTTTTTTTTTGAATTTGACGAATATGTGTTAGTGATCTTCTAATAAGGTGATTTTAAACACTTTCTAAGTTTATTTTATGTTTAAGGAAGTGTTTTTTGGTTAGTTAATTGATTTAGGGTTTCAGAAGACTTTCAAAAGACTTCTCGGGATGTCTTTTAACATATAATGCAGTAGCAGACTTCATGGAAGACTTCACGGAATACTCCGAGAAAACTTCTCAAGAAGTCTTCCAAACCAAACTCAAACTTAATTTACCTTCAATTTGAAATTAACCAGAAAAAACCAAAATATATTTAACCTTACCTGATAATTTACCATACATATAAATAGTAGTTTTTCACTGTTTTTTTTTTCATTTTTTGGCGTTTCAGAAAAAAAAAGTTGGTGAAAACCGTAGCCTCCTCTTCTAAGGCGATTACTGTGACGATTTTCGACGAATCTCTTCCGACTACCGATTCCTCTTTATTTTAGATCTGAAACCGTTCGTTTCTCCCCTTGACTTCTTCCTCTATTTGTTTCCTTCCGACCTCAAGTTGACCCATTTGTCCGTAAGTCTTCCGGAAGTCTACCGTAAATCTTCATGGAAATCACCCGTAAGTCTTCATGGAAGTCATCCGTAAGTGTTCATCGTAGTCATCTGGAAGACTTCATGGAAGTCATCCGGAAGACTTCCATGAAGTCATCCGGAAAACTTAATGGAATTCATCCGGAAGACTTCCATAACGCCATCCGGAAGACTTCCATGAAGCCATCCGGAAGACTTCCATGAAGCCATCTGAAGTCTTCCATGAATCTTCCGGATGACTTAATGGAAGCCATCTGAAGTCTTCGATGAAGTCTTTCGTAATTCTTCCATGAAGTCTTCCGTAAGTCTTCGGTAAGTCTTCGGTAAGACTTCTGAAGTATTTCGTAAGTCTTCTAAAGTCTTCCGTAAGTCTTCCGAAGTCTTCCAAAGTCTTCCGAAAGTCTTCTGAAGTCTTCCAAAGTCTTCACAGTCTGTATGTTAGTATAGAACTCTTGGTGTGTTTGTTTTATGTTTGAGATGTTGTTTTATCATTGTTTGCAGGCTATACAATGGAATTACCAGTATTCCCGAAGAGGTTGTTCACCCTAGGGGAAGAGCCCATTCCATTGAAGAGCAGTGGATATCATACTGATGACCCCAGATTACTTCATGCTGTAAAGGATGCTCTCCATGCTGATGAATGGGAGGAGCTGAAGAACTCTAGTTGAAAGTCTTCATAAAAAACTGGGAGTTGAACTTTGGTTGGGCGTCTAGGCTGGTTCACTATATGCTATGTTTTCAGCTTGATGTCAAGAAGAAGTACGAGCTGTGGAGTCTTATTGGTTCAGAGCCGGTGATGTTTTCACTCATTGAGTTCGAACATCTCACCGATCTTAACTGCGACTATTTTGAGCATGTGGATAATCTTCATGTAGGGCTAACAGAGGAGTTGTATCGGTTCTGGGAGTTGATGGGTGTTGATATCGATTCTGGTCCAAGCTCCCAGCAAATAGTGGTGGCCTCAGGGAGATGTGGACAGTGGTCTCGGGATGACCGCATGAGGCTGGGATACCTAGCCATCTACACATGATTCATTGAAGGACAAAAGTCCACATCCGCTACACGGGCTAGTCCTGCAAGGCTAGTGATGAATCTTGAAGAGTTTGAGGCCTACCCATGGGGGAGATTGGCGTTTAAGATCCTTATGGACTCTGTGAAGGCTAAGGATTGGACAAAATCTTACACCACTGATGGGTTTATTCAAGTACTCCAAGTCTGGATCTAATTCGCTTTGCCCGACTTTGCTGCGGAGTATGGAAAGCCTATACAAAACAAACCTAGTCGTCCTTTGTTGGCTTATAAGGGGCATAAAGAACAAAAATTTGTCAAAGAGGGTATCTGCACACAGGTATGTCTGATTATTACCAATAGTATGGTAGTGATTATTGTCTTAGTATCTAACTTAATATTCATTACTTCCTGCAGACTCGCGTGGTGAACCTAGTGGTGAAGGAGCTTGGTGAATTTTTCCATCAGTGGGACAATGATAACACCGATGCGGCAGTTGAGAACCTCGTGAATCTCATCTGTGGTGGTGAACGTAAGATGAAGTGGGGCAAAGAGTGTAGGGCAGACCATGGTACTAAGCCGTGGACCAATCCAAAAGTCATCATTGTCAAAGATGAATCTCTTGAGCTTCCTTTCAAGGAAGAAAGAAGACCCTGGAAGAAACTTCGTACAGTCTCTGAGGCTCCTTCTAAGGATCGTACTGAGGCTCCTTCTGAAGCTCGTAATGAGGCTCTTTCTGTTTCGTGGAGTGGGGTTAAGAAAGAAGAGTTTCAAGAACTTGACAAAAGTTATGACTGATGGGTTTGGGCAGTGCCTAAAGAAGATCAAGCTTCTTGCCGATAGGATTGAAGCTGTGGTGAAGAAGGTGGGAATCAACCACAATGAACTTCAACTCACAGTTTCAGAACCGGATAATGCTGCGCACGAACTAGGGGTTAGTACTGAAACCTCTCCCAAAATCAAAATGAAGAGGAATACTAAGAATAAGAAGTGAAAGTTGTATTTTGTATGGATTTTGTTTCATTTGTTGATTGGATGGATGGTACATGTGTTTCATTTGTTGATTGGAACCTTTGGCTAAGTTAATTTTATGTGGATTGAACTCGAATTTGCAGAGTGAGAGTGTGAATGAGAAGAAATCAGGAAGTGTCAACAAAGACACTGACCAATAACAAATTAGTAGTATCAATGCACCTCGGGTCCCGGAGGTGGAAGATCCAAGTGTTGTCATTATGGAAAAAACTGAGCCAACTAAATCAGACTTGGATAGAGCGGAAGAGAAACGTCGGGTAAAGAAAGATGCTACCATGGCATTCCTCAGGGGAAAGAGTGAGCGAGATAGGAAGCTTGCTGCATCACAACAGTCTCCTTATCAAGGCAATATCACATCAAAAGTGATCGTACCGAACAAGAAGGCTGGTCTTGGCTATGATCTGTTTGCTCCCGTTGACAAAAATAACACTAAGTTGCTTAATGAATTTTTGAAAATAGATCCGTAAGTACTAATCTCCCACAGAACATTAAGTTGGTTGTTGTTGTTTGTTGATCTAGTTTTGATGTTTTCAGGACTCATAAAATAGCTTTTGATAAAAGACAACCGGGGCCAAGTTTGTGGTATTCCACCATCCGAACACCCCTAAAATGGCTCTACGACTCGATAAGATTTTTAAGGTTTACTTGTGGAAGTCTTGTGGAAGTCTTCTGGAAGACGTCTTCTGGAAGACGTCTTCTGGAAGTCTTTTGTAAGTCTTCTGGAAGTCTTCTGTAAGTCATCCGGAGGAAGTCTTCTGGAAGTCTTCTGTAAGTCTTCCGGAAGTCTTCTGTAAGTCTTCCGGAGGACGTCTTCTGGAAGTCTTCTGTAAGTCTTACAGAAGACTTCTGTAAGTCTTCTGGAGGACATCTTCTTGAAGTCTTCTGACTTGTTATGTCTTCTTGAAGTCTTATGCCTTGTTATGTTTTCAATGTAGCATATGCATGGTTATATCAATTTACTGAGGCAGCGGTTTCAGAGGCATCCAGAGCACTTTACGAGCAAGAGGCTTTGCATACTTGATCACGTGTTTAGCAGAATGTGGACATTCAAGTACCCAGAGTTTAAGAGATCTGAGCCCGATGTAAACGGGTTAGGAAGGATGCTCCCTGCAGTGAGTTGGGATTATTATGCTGGTTTACTACCCAGATTTTGCCAAACAAATAAGGTTTGGGGATCTGAGGTGGATGACATTTATACGCCAGTGAACTTCAAGAATGATCATTGGATTGCTATTTGGGTGTACATTCCAAACAGACACATCACCATCTGGGACAACATTATTTCCCATATTGGACCTGCTCAACTCGCCGAGTTAATGGAGCCTTTTGCCAAAATGCTACCTTATCTGCTTGTTGAATGTGTGATCTCCGTCGAAGAGCGAGTGAAATACACACTATAGCCATTCTCATATGCGAGAGTGACTGCCGGAGTACCTCAGTGTCGTACTGGTGATTGTGGTGTGTTCACCTTGAAATACATTGAGTGTCATGCTCTTGGAATGGAATCATTTCCTCATGCCTTATCTGATAAGAACGTCAAGAGCATTAGGGAGAAGATGACTACTGACCTATATAATGAGACCCCTGGCAACAATGGAGAAATCGATATTGAGGGCTTGGATCTGTATGATTGAACTAATCATTTGTAACCTTGAACTAATCTTTTGTAACCTTGAATTAATATTTTGTACAACTAATTCAAATGAAGGAACCTATTCAAACACAATACATAAGACATAAAATAAGTTCATAAGACATAAGTTCATAAGACATAAGTTCATAAGACATAAGATAAATTCATAAGATATAAGTGCACAAGACTTCCAAAAGATATCTTCCAGAAGACTTACAGAAGACATCCATACGACTTACCAAGTCTTACAGACGACTTACAGAAGACTTTAAGAAGACACCCTCCGGAAGACTTACAGAGGACATCCAGACGACTTACCGAAGACTTACAGAAGACTTCAAGAAGACATCCTTCGAAAGACTTACATAAGATATCCAGACAACTTACCGAAGACTTACCGAAGATTTACAGAAGACTTCAAGAAGACATCCTTCGGAAGACATACAGAGGACTTTTCAGAAAACTTGCAGAAGACTTACAGAAGACATCCTACGGAAGACTACAGAAGATTAGTTCTCACTATTTGGAAAATTTGGACGTGTATGACCAGGTTGTCTGCAGTTTGAGCAGCTATAATCCTTGTGTAGCTTCCACGGTTTGTGTCCTCTCATCCTAGATAGCTCGAACCAAGATTGCCATCTTGATTTCTTTTGTCATCCTGGACCACGCTTTACATCTGGAGGAAAACAAGTCCGGGACTCAACTTCTCCACCACAAGGATATATATTTTGTGAGTATCATGCATGCAAATATTCCCTCGAGTATAGGGGGCACACAAGTGTTGCAATATGCCGATTAGCAAAGGTTCCAGCTGCTATAGCATGCGAGCAAGGTATTTTCTCGATTCCATAGACACCACAATCACACTTAGTATGTTCCAAATCGACAACACAGTCACGTTTGCCACCTGCCACAAAGAATCGACTTCCATCAATTGGTTGGACAGACAACGTATCCGCTAACTCCTCACGAATCGCCAATAAGTATTCAACTCCCCGACTATGTTCAGTTTTGAGATTCAGAGCATATTCTTGCCTTTTCCAATACCACCTTCCCAACTTTTCCCTTATAAACTCCAAAAGAAACACTATAGGAAATCCTCTTGCTCTCTTGAGAGCAGAGTTAATAGATTCAGCTATGTTGCTCGTTTTTATATTGTACTTTTCTCCATGACAATGAACCCGTGACCATAGTCTCACGTCCGCTTCCTCCAAATATGTTGCCAGTGCCGGGTTAGCATTCTGAATCTCCTCCATGTAGCGGTTAAAGTCGAAGAGGGTATGAGCATAAGCAGCACCTTTAACCAAGTACAATAGATGCTTACCTTTATAGTCTTGGACAATGTTTTGTTGTAAGTGATAATTACATATTCCTCGGGTTGCCCAAGGGAACACCTTTTCACACGCGCTTTTAATGGCTCTATGCCGGTCGGAGACTATCATCAAAGCATGCTGATCATATATACAACTCCTCAGTTGTGTGAAAAAACCATTCCCAAGCATCATCATCTTCTATATCTACGATTCCAAAAGCCAATGGAAATATCTGATAATTACTATCTTGTGCAGCTGCAACTAACATAACACCTTCATACTTCCCACTTAGGTGAGTCTCATCCACCACGATGACCTTTCTATGATACTGAAAACCAGCAATAGAAGCTCCAAATGATATAAATAGATACTTAAATCTATTCTCAGGATCAAGTTCTATACTAGTCTTAGAACCCATATTTGCTAACGTGATTTGCTACAAATATGAAGGCAACCTCTCATACCCTTCTTCTGCTGATCCTCTTACCAATTTTTGAGCATGTAACAATGCTCTGTATGAAGTGGTGTAATCTAGAGTCATGCCAAACATGTTCCTCATTGCATCTTGGATATGCTTCAGATTTAACCCATCGATGATTCCAACGCGATCTATGAAAAGCTGACCAACATACTTCGCAGTAAAATGTTTTTGGTGAACCCGTCGTTCAGACACAGAACATGTATGAGTCTTCACATACTTTGTTACCCAAAACGTGTTGGTTCCATGTTTCACACTCGCTCTAAGCTTCTATTTGCACCCAGGAATACGACATTTTGCTACAAGTAGAGTTTTAGTGGTCTTGTATATTTTGAAGGAGAATTTATGCTTCACCGCTGTCAACCGCAACTCTGAAACCAATGCCGCTTTACTGATAAAACTCTGGCTGACATAGATATTGGTGTCAACTATCCCATTCGAGCTTTCTCCTTCATTAGCATATGTCTCTTTGAAATTCTCAAAACATATATCTTCTTCCTCTTCCTCTTCCTCTTCCTAATCCTTAACCCTTCCATACTCACTCTAATCTCCAAACTCATCATCCACTTCAGCAACATATTTCTCCTCCTCATAATTTATATTTTGAGGCAAATTATCATCATCTTCCACTTCATTTTCTTCTTCCCCTCCATATTCTTCTTCTCCTTCAACAGCTAGGTTTCCTTCAGCGTTGGCATCATTAATATTCCTCATTCTGCCTCGTCTTGATACACAAAGACGTACAACATGTGTTTTACTTATCTTGATCAAGTTCTGAACTTGTCTATCACTTGTAACATGAATATGAGGAGTATCATGAGCTATTTGTTGCATTAGTGCCTCTGGTAACAAGTAAGTTAAATCCACAACCTCCGCGTTCTTATCCAAGTTAAAATCTTCTACAGGCATTTCAAAAAGTTCATCATGTGTAGAACCATCACTCAAAAGAACATTCTCGCTCCTTTGACATTATCAACCACAAAATCCAAAGAATTATCTTTCACCAACATTCTTCGTAAACAACAGGTAACTGAAGCATCATCTGAAAAAAGCATATTAAAACACATTAGCAAACACACAACATCATATTAAAAAAAAAACTGAGAAGACTTCCGTAAGTCTTCTTACGGAAGACTTCTTAAGTCTTCCGTAAGTCTTCTCACAAAAGACTTCTTAAGAAATCTTCTACGTTTAGCTAGGAACATTAATAAATATAAAAAGTTTGTAACTTCATAATTATCATCATTTTAGTTATAAATTTCACTCAGGAGCCTCAATACACATTAATTAACAAGAAAATATTAAAAAATTATTTTGAGTTTTGAGAAAATTGAAGTTTAATAAAGATTGACGTAGAAGACTTCTTAAAAAGTCTTCCCTGAAGAAAACTTCTAAAGAAGTCATCCCCAAAGAAGACTTCTAAAGAAGTCTTCCGTTTAGGTCATTTTTGCAATTGTAAATTTACGAAGGAAAACTTCTCTAGAAGTCTACTCTGTAGAAGACATATTGAGAGGTCTTCCTTTGTAAATAGTGGCTTACTTTTGATTTTGAAAAATTCTCGAAATTCATAGAAGTCTTCTCGGATAAATAGGTTGGTTTTGCAATTGACCGAAAGTTTTCAGAAATTTGACTTCTTTAGAAGACTTCTCTAGAAGTCTTTCGGCGGAAGACTTCTAGGGAAGTCTTCTTTTTTATAACATGAAGTCTTCTCAGCGTCTCTAGAAGTCTTTCTGGGTTACTTTTGTAATTAAGAATTAATAGCAAAACATTAAATATTAATGAGAAGACTTCTCAGTCTTCTGGCGGTATACCTCTTAAGAAGTCTTCTCTCGTTACCAAATGTTTGACCAGAAACCCGGAATAAAACTTGAGAAGACGTCTAGAGAAGTCTTCCTTTTAATATTTAATGTTCTGCTATTAATTCTCAATTGCAAAAGTAACCCATGCAGACTTCTGGCGACGCTGAGAAGAATTCATGTTATAAAAAAGAAGACTTCCCTAGAAGACTTCCGCCGAAAGACTTCTAGAGAAGTCTTCTACAGAAGTCAAATTTCTGACAAATTTCGGTCAATTGCAAAACCAACCTGTTTATCCAAGAAGATTGCTAGGGAAGTCTTCTCGATTTTACTTGTTTTTTTGTAATCAAAGGAAAGTTAGAAGACTGCTGGGGAAGTTTTCTAGTCAAAACACGCAAAAGGTCAATTGCAAAACTAACCTATGCATTGACCAGAAGACTTCTCTAGAAATCTTCTTTGCGAACAGATCTGAAAAACAATATCGATTTCATACCTTGTACAGTTAGATGACTTGTTTAGGCTTCTCCAAGCACACAAAACTTCAATACTCAAGCTACCAATCCGTTACTCTATGAACATTACAAAGTTTGGAATAAAAATCTTGGGTTTTTTGAATGATTTTTTAAGGAAAGTGAAAGACATGTGGTTTGAATGCATAACAAATGAGATAGTAAGAGATTCGTTTTTTTTTTGTCATTAAGACCTTCAAATTGGTTGTTCATGTTAGTTGGGGGATTGATGGCGATGACAATGGCAATATTGTAAATATTTGGTGAAGATAAGGATGATAGAGTAAAAGACAAAAAAACAATGACATTTTTGTGAATAACTGAAATATTTAGGGTGAATAAGGCAAATAAAAGTTTCAAAAAAATGGTGGGTTAGTTTTGCATTTGAGTTGAAATTTTGAGTCACTTTTGTAAAACACCCTCAAACTTATGATAGAACTAAGATTTTTTCCTAAAGAATATAAAATCTAAAAGTTGAATTTTTTTGTTTAAAATATAATTTAAATTTTATAAGTTTTATTACGTATATGGTGCATGAAAACACCTAATGAATAAAAAGTTACCTAAAATAACCAAAAAGTGTTAAGAATAGCTATACTAATTCTCTCACAATCATTTTTTTCTATAACTTATAATTTGTCTTTTTATATAATACCTAAATTATCCTCATACTAATTAGTGATAAGTATATTTTAACAATTATTCATTCATTCAGTTTATGTAACTGGTAAATTGAGAAAATATCAAATTTACTTTTTAACTCAAAACAAATATCAATATTTAATAGTATTTTCATAATTACATTTTCTGTTTACATTTAATTTACATTTTCATTCTTATTTTATTTTTGTCTATCAGCATAGAATTTTATTGCGAAAATCCCACGGAAAAGCTTCAACGTGACAAGTACTTCCACTTTAAGCCTCCAAATACTCTGCTTTGATAATAAACCTTGAAACTAAAACATTCTTAACAAAAACTGTGGAATTGGCTCACGTGTTTTGTCTTATATTAGAATGTATAAATTATAAATGTCGTAACTAACTCCGTCTCGTTTGATACATGTACCTTATTGCATTTACTTATATTTTTAATCGAACCATAGTATATGTTTTGAAAGAAAATAATAAAATACTTTAAAGAGAAAACCGTAAAGTAAGGAAAAATCTACTCAGATATTCAAATTTTACGAGGTCTTCGTATGTTAAAAAGCCAAAAAAATTAAATCAACTATCCATTGTATTTCATATGATAGCAATCGAAATAAAGTAAGCGTCACCAAAAAAGGAGAAACCCAATATCACAAATATTCGAAGTTTTTTTTTTATTTTGAAGGTTGTGAATCAAGGGTAGACATGTCGTAAACTATGTTTCCAAAGATTTCAAAAGGCCGATCTATTAAGGAGATCCAAAATGTTCCATTCCCAATTGGAATGTTACTGATTTTTTAACCTTCAATGGTCGTCTTCGAGAAGCCTTCTTCACATGTTTGGTTGGATGGTTGGAGGGGACAGATTGTTGAGGAGCAATAAAAGCATTAGGAAATGCAGAACTTGATTGATTTGTTTGTAATGGTTGAGAGTTAGATCCAACTGATGGGCTGTTTATATTTTTTCTTGGTTTAGGTTGACGCTTTGGGTGAATTTGAATCTTGAAAATCAAGTGAATATCTGTCACGCACCAACCCATTGAGCTGCATATGGAAAAAGATTAAACAAAAAACACATATGCAGGATGTTTACATGGTCTACTACGTCAATCTTTTGGGCCTTCTACAACGACCAGTTCATTTTTACATCTTCTTTTAATATGTCTAGCTTGACCACAATGGCTGTAGTGTGAGATTCTACCGTGTCTTGTAGACTTACCTGCATTTTGTAGTGATTCAAAAGGTTCCTTTCTTCTGTCACATGTTTTAAGTCTACCTCTTGACTTAAGTATGTCGGATATTCCAATTGGAGGTTTATCTATCTTATTCCACAACTTCTCAACATTTACATGCCTGATGTTATGAGCATATGTCCTTTGGAGGTATAAAGATGAATAATAATCTGAAAAATATTTGTCATCATCGTCTTGGTTGTCATCTAACACACATATTGAATGTTTGCATGGTATTTCTGCATTTAAAATAAAAAAAAAAAACAACAACACAAAACATTGATTAAGTATGAGAGAATCGTTAGAAAATGTTAAAAACAAGACAAATGAAATCTAAGAATCAATGTTTAAGGTCCCAATGAAATCTATATCACTGTGTTGTAGCATAAGGTCCCAATGGCGACAAGCACATTGATGTGTTCCTAGGTCAACAATATATCCAATAGCATAATAGATTCGATAAGAAACATAATAGAAGTATTAATATAGTTGTTGGTTTTAAAAATCATTTCACAAAATAGTAATGCCCATAAAATTTCGCAAATATTCTTTCACAAATCTGAAATAAGGGTTTTGAAAACGGCGGAAATGTTTACCCCTTAGGATATTACTAAGGGATCTTAACCCATGCTCTGATATCAATTGTAATGACCTGCTCCCCAGTCATTCGAATATGGGTTCCGAGCGGATGTTATGGACATGCTTCTACTCATTTAAACCTCTCAACGTGTCCAATTACTAGTCGCGAGGATCCCAGACACACTTTCTTCTATTAAATACCAACCCAAGCATAATCCATCCTTTCTACTTACAGTCCTGCACACATGGAAATGAAAAGGGAGGACATGTGTAAATTGATTACTCGAGAAGCTGTTCTAGACTAGTCTCCCCAAATGAAACTCAATACTACTCAATGCGAGAATGATGATTGACTAACCACTAACAAGCAAACCATGCAGCTAATGATAACCTAACTTCTAGCAATGCAATGAACTCGGCCACTGCTACACATAGACTCGAATCGACTCAACAAAAACAACACTAATAACCTAGACTCTAAGGATCTATGGCTCGCTCACAGAAAAACCTCCTCGTGTCGGCCTATGTTGTGTACTTTATACAACCGCCTGTAACTTCCTAGGTGACTACATGCTTGCAGCCCGTTGTTCCCCTACGACACTGTCTACCCTGCGTTCTTGATGATCACATATGCCACAACTCAGCATGACTCGATCTTACGGCTCCCATTAACTTCCGCTTTTTTGCGGTTTCATCACATTAACTCATCATCTCTTTCTAGACCCCACCCGTTCTCGTTGTCTTAGCAGATCAATATCATTCATTATCATTCTCATTATCTCATTAACTCATTCATTATATGGCACCCGTGTAACACCCCCAATTTTGTCGTGCACCAATCAAACAAGGACATGCACAACAAACTAAAGAAATTTAGCAAGATCAAAGATTCTAATAGCCATTCCCAAACATATGACCCGAGGTTCCCAAATCAAATCCAAAATCTCATGTTTAAATGTCTGAGAACATGTTCCCTAACAGTTCCAAGTTAAGGCTTTGCAACCTGAGTTTGAAATTGTTAGTTGGTTCATCTCGGATTAGGACTAATATCATATGAAAGCCAAGCGTTTTCATAAACCTTTATTATTCATATAATACTTAGGTTAAGTCAACATCAAACATATATAAGGTGCACCACTTTCAAATGTATTACATATTACAATACATACTCATTTGCAAAGGTAAAAAAACTACACCAACTCCTTCGCAACCCAAGATACCTATATGGTTACATGCAAAAAAAAAAAAGAGTATAATGAGTAATTAATTTGCTCAGTGAGACAGGGTTCCCTAAAAATTTAATCATTCCCACAGTATGCATCAATCATAAAAAAACATCAATTATTTCATGCAATACACAAATAAGAAATCAAGTAGCCTAGGCATCCACCCTTCACGGGTGGTTAAATCATCATCGATCGCCGAGGCCTGCCTCTCGCCCTTTGTTCCAATCTCCATAAAAAGTCCATTTCACATACCTTCTTGCGCCCATTGACCCTAGACACATTCTAAAAGCTGATGTCCCGATCACACACTTGCCGCATCATCATGCAAACACATGGTCAAGGGTAGCTAGCCCTATCATAAATGTCTTCCCATCCTGCCCGGAACTAATTTTGGTACGGCTCCAGACAGGGGACGAACCTTGAGTTGACACCAATGACTCTCACGATACTCATACTCGAGTTTTGGACCCTTATAGATTGTTCCTAATCGGAAGTTTGTGCCTTTACTGGTTTTCCTGTTTCAACATGCTCAAACATGTTATACCCTCTGAGCCAAGGCCCGAACAATATAATGAAATCATACAAGTATATGAAACAAAACATTAATATATCACAAACATGGTATAACCCCTCAAGCCAAGACCCGAACGATATAACTTAATATATGTCACAATCGTCAATCATTATCATTACATTTCTAAATGCGCAACCTAGCAATGCATCAACCAATTCTCTTGTTTTGCTGGAGCTAACCGCACACACAAAAATTATAATCCATAACCGAGACTCACCTGGACATTGGGGTGGTTTAGCCTTAGCACGATATCCTTATCGGATTCTATCACCTCTATCTTGCGGTCGGCACGAGCCAGGACTTCTATCAAATAATCCTAGAACAAATGGATTCCTGATGTTTTTTAGCCGTAACCGGGATCTAAAATAATAATTAGAAACTAAATATAAAATAAAATATAAACACTAGAAGGTTTACCATAAGGCTCAGGTGCACTTGGTTGTTTTCGGGTGCCTATGGTCGAGTTTTCGGTGTGGGAATGAGCTAAAGGGTAAGGGTACTATTTATATTTATTGCTGAGGGAAATTACTAAGGGGGGAGGGGGTTAGGTCGTGGGTACCAAGCAGGAGGTGGCCTGGTCGCCCCAAACAACTAATGGGAAGCAGATTGGTGTTGAGCCACAATTTTTTCCAATAAAATTATATTATGTCCAGCCACCAAACCAGCCAATTGAAATAAACATGAGCTGATTGGACGTAGTCTAGTCAGGAAATTACTAAGGGAGTGGGGTGTGGGGCGGGGGGGGGGGGGGTCGTGGGTACCAAGGTCCCCAAACAACTAATGGGAAGCAGATTGGTGTTGAACCACAGTTTTTTTCCAATGATATTAGATTATGTGCAGCCACCAAATCAGCCAATTGAAATAAACATGAGCTGATTGGACGTGGTCTAGTCAGGAAGAGACACATGTCCAGCTTCTTGAAGTAGGAGATCAAGTTTCTGCATCCTCCAGAAGCTTCGGACACACCCGACACATTGTAAATGTACCCCAACGAGCACTATTTAATTTTGAACGCCTAGTTGTTTGATCAGGATTGATGGAAATGGTTTTGCTTTGGCAAAACTTTGAATACTTATCAAATAATTTTAAGGTCATCCTACCCTAATAATATCAAAATTTTCTCAGATTCCTAGAACGGTCTAAGATAAAGCTCGAGCGTTTTTGACCCGCTAAATTTCCAGAATAATCTTCATGTACCATTACTTCGTAAAAAACTCAAATTCAAATGAAAGCACCTCTCAAAAATCTTAACAAAACTTAGCCTTACATGCCATGCTATCTGGTTCTTGTCCCGACATTACATGCGGTCTTTCCATTCTAGGGTTTTGCAATTATTTCCAAACTATCTAAAAAGCAGTTTCTCGATCTATGCAACTAATAATCTTACAAATGTGTACTCTGGAAACAACTTACTTGTCCAAGTCCTTTGTCGTTTGGACTTCTCAATATGATATGCTCAAAATAACCTTCAAGCTACTCAGCCAAATAAGATGTTCGATGTATTACATGAGGATCAAATTAACAGAGACTATGTCTTTCACACATTAGACTTGAGTTTCAGATCAAGATATGAAAATAATAATAAAACAGTGAACAAAGCAGTAAGAAGATAAAACGGTTGTAAGCAATAAGAAAGAAACGCTAGAACTAGGGATTTATCAATCAAGAGATTCAAAACTACAATCAAGGATGCTAAGGGTTTTATAGGTTCAATTCTAGAACTCAAATTCAATAAGCAAGTAATTCATCTCTCACATGCAATTACTAATCAGATATCTAAATCTTGTGATTCCAACTCTCGTATGCGAATTCAGGAAGAGTGTCGATCAGTACCAATGGTTGAGTGTCAATTGACACTTCTTTAGATAAGCATTAATTTACAAATCGAATATGTTCATCTAAACCCTAGACCAACTGTTGTATGCGCCTAGGTATCTAATCCATCATAGTTTGGGTTCCGTTAATTGATTGCACTCTCGTTTTCAATTGTCCTATGATTCTAGGTTCAAATAATCAGTCACACTCTCATGCTTTTCCAACTACTCTAGATCCTAGTATTACAAGCTACCTTGGTGTAGAAATCAGTAATAAACCCTAGCAATCCTAATCGATTATCAGTTTGGCATTAAGCTCATGAAATCCCTAAACCTAACATGATGAATTACTCAGACAAGGAAACAATAACAGAAATCGTAGTCTGAAGAAATAATAGATAAAGAAATCAAAGATAAAACCATAGGAATTCCAAGAAATCTCTTAAGGAGAATTGATCTTCTCTCCAACCCTAATACAATGAATATAATAAAGTATAGGAAGCGTAGCCGTCAACAGTGACAAACACATAAATAGGGTTAAAAGTCGACCAAGGGTATTCTGGTAATATGTGGTGACTTATGGGATCAAGTCGGTCTTGAGTTAAGTTGGGCTTATCTTCTGGCATCACTGGCGACCGACACCAAGAGATCTGTGTTGATCGACACTCCTTCTCAATCTCGACAGCTTCTCTCGCAAGGCAGACATACCACTGTTCAGTATAACATGCATAACTTTAGATCTAATCGTCATATGGACTTCAAACTGGTAACATTATCTAACTCAAAGATTTTTTTTTCTCTAAATATGAGCGTAATCGCACCATGGCAACGTCTGCATCCATAGCTAAACCTATGACGTGTCTTCGCATCTCTGCATCTCAAAAAGCTTCATAATCTCCAAAGTTCTCCAAAAAGTATATGAACCTGAAATGCTCTAAAAAGACTGGAAACACATATAGTAAACTTTAAAAAGCACATATACCATGGCCTAAAAGTGGTAAATCCATGGTATATTAACTTCCCAGACTTATCCTTTTGCTTCTCCTCAAGCAAAGAATATCACTATCTGAAAAAGATTTGAAATCGCATGGACTCATAGAATTGATAACTCACTACTATCACCTCTGAAATGTTGCAGCCACATCGAATCAATTTCAACCTTAGAAGTACTTTATATATCATATCCTAGTTTAGCAACCAAATCCATTTAGCCAACAATTTAGCTAATATTGTCTGACTAATCCCTCTACTAACCTTATTTCTTACATATAAAAAGTGCAGGCTTTACCCTGAGAGTATAGATCAAATGACACTCAGACTCTTACTTAGGTAAGTATTTGAACACACAAGCAGGCTTCTATGATCATTTAAGTTTCTCTTTCTCTCTTCTCTAATTCTTTTTCTTTCCAATGAATCAATGACGCTGCTGCAGTCTGTCTTGTTCATCTTCTTTCATTTTTTTTTCTTTTGACAAAGTGTAAGCGAATAGTGGGGTCATCAGTAATGTACCTACCCCTCGCTTCCACAATGTGTGATCATTCCTTATGAATTAGAATAATGGTGTCATCAGTAATGTACCTACCCCACTGCATCTCAGGAAATCATCTCAGTTTTACTTATGATTTATTTTCTTGCCAATTTTGGACTGTATAACACTAGGGACAATGTTGTTTAAGTCTGGGAGGGGGGGGGGGTATTATTGGTATTATGTTTTATTTCGAGTTTTATTTTTATGTGGTTTTATTGAGTTTTTATAGAGTCAACAAGGGGATTATGATCGTTTTCAATTTTTACCTATTATCTAACCACTCTCTTGCACACTTCTTAGATTTATTGGCTGCAGAGTGTACTAGAGATACCAAAGTGGATCACCTACTATTATATCCATACTTGCTGAGAATGTTTAAAGGAACCGAAGCTTACCTCCAACCTAATTGAACTTAATTTACTTGTCTTGGGCTTGGTATTCACTGAATCGGATTTCTCAGTAATGTACCTACCCCACTGCATCTCAGGAAATCATCTCAATCTTTCTTTACTGCATCCACATTTTTATGTGGTTTTATTGAGTTTTTATAGAGTCAACAAGGGGATTATGATCGTTTTCAATTTTTACCTATTATCTAACCACTCTCTTGCACACTTCTTAGATTTACTGGCTGCAGAGTGCACTAGAGATACCAAAGTGGATCACCTACTATTATATCCACACTTGCTGAGAATGTTTAAAGGAACCGAAGCTTACCTCCAACCTAATTGAACTTAATTTACTTGTCTTGGGCTTGGTATTCACTGAATCAGATACCGGATTACCATTCCGCAGCTCTGTGAGATTGATGGTTTCGAAATTAGTACTCGCGCCTGTACAGTCGCTCCTTTCCCTCGTCAGCCTACCTTATTGGGCCACATCTTCGATAGGCCATTTTGACACCGGCTCGGCTACTCAGACGGACGTCGGTCACCTCACCCTGCTCTACTTCCTGAAGGTCATTGCCAACACTCTGTTGTGCAAGATGGAACCCAACAAGGTTAGTGTTCAGGAGCTAACACTGCTATATTATTCTGTCTGAGAATTGGTTGGGCTTGACGACGAGGTGTTCCTCCCACCAGGGAGCGAACAACGGGTGAAATTGGGGGCTATATTTTTGAGCACTTAGCGACCCTGAAGGACAAACCCTTCAAGGGTTCTGGCTTAAATAAGGAGACTATCTGGAGCCTCTTGACACCTCTATTCAGCTTTCTTGGCATCAGCTTCGAGGGAGCCTCAGTAGAGAGGGAGCTGCGGTACATGAACGAGGGTAACTTGACAAGGACCAAATGTCTAATGGAGGGACGCTACTAGTCTTTTGTGGAGGACGAGGGGCGTCGGATGATAGAGCTTCCAGCGCGCATGGTGACAGACTTTGATGATGATCCCGAGCACCTCGCCTTCCGACCAGCTGGGCAGCATATCCACACAAAACCTCTCAGAGTACGCTGCAGAGAAGGCCTCAGACCAGCCACCTCCATCTCTCCCAGCTTTCCGTCAGATGCCAGAGATCCACAATCATGACCCTGGTGTTTTCCAACGAGTCCTAGTGGACACACTTCGAGCAATATTGGCCAGAGTGGAGATGATGTCTTGGTGCCAGTGTTTCCGCCGTCCCAGGACCAGAGCGAGATTGCCACCAAGAGCAGCACCACAGCCTCAGCAGCCCGACATGGATACCTCAAACGAGGAGTATTCCCTTACACTCGTGCTTATTTTATTTTTCTTGTTGCATTTGGATTTAGACTCATTTATTTATTGCTGTTTGGATGTTTTGACTTGTGTTTGATTGTCAAATAGAGCTAACCCAAAGAGGGATGATCAGATTGGAGAGTAGACACACAAACTTAAGTCTGTTAGCATAACATCTATCGACGATAAGGTTCTGCCATAGATCGATGGTGTATTAACAAAAAAAGGTACAGTAGATAGTTCAAATCCACCATCAATCGACCCCATCAGTTTACCATCGATCGACGAATATGGTTTACCATCGGTCGACACTCACCCTTCGCCATCGATGGATACTCCTTCCAGAGTTGGTATATTCGACTTTCTCTAACAATGTTTTCTTATGATTTAATTTCCCCTAAACCATTCTAGGACAGATTACACTAGAGACAATGTAATTTAAGTCTGGGGGAGGTTGGCTATGCTATTAATTTTTTTTTTGAATTGTATTTCTATAATTATATAAGTTTCTCTATAGGTTTTTTGAAAAGTTTTTATTGAGTCAAGAAGGGGACTATGATCAAGATTTTTTATGGATTAACGACACTTTAGCACCACTCTTAGAAGGTTGCTTGCAGAAATCACTAGAGATACCAAAGTGGATCATCCTGCCACTATATCACACTAGCTTAGAAAGTTTGAAAGAACCAAAGCTGATTTCCAACACTATCTAACATTATATGGTTGGTTTAGGGCTTGGTATACCCTAGAGCGGATTCTTTCTGCAAGTCTGTAGGTACAAGTCATTGCACCTCTGGTTCCTAACTCTCTCTCTCTCTCTCTCTCTCTCTCTCTCTCTCTCTCTCTCTCTCTCTCTCTCTCTCTCTCTCTCTCTCTCTCTCTCTCTCTCTCTCTCCTCTCTCTCCCTCTCTCTCCCTATCTCTCTCTTCAGCATCTATTTATAGGCTTAAAAGATTGAGATGACTTCTCGAGATGCAGAGGGGTAAGTACACTACCGATGACCCCATTATTATAACTCGAAGGAACGATCACACATTGTTGGAAGCGAGAGATAGGTACATTACTGATGACCCCACTATTCGCCTACATGTTTGTAATAAAAAAAATCGAAAAAATGAGATGGCAAGATGGACTGTATCATCATTGAAAAATTCAGTGAAGAGAGAAAAGAGGGAAGAATGGGATTGGAGAAGTTGATCGACAGACAAGTCGACAGTGAGATTGGTGAAGGCTTGAGGAAATTACAAGTTTTTACCGAGAAGTTCCATCATTTGCACAACAAGTCCTGGCCGAAATTTAGACTATTATTAGGGTTTTCTATCTTATTTTTAACCTAAGAAAGAGTTGTCTTCTAAGTTACACAAGAGTTTTGGGAATTAAGAGTTGGAACACCTTGCTAAATCAATTGGAGAGAGAGATCTTATCATCATTACACAGAAGATCTTGAACTCCTTTTTTTTACTCAGTTTATTCTATGCAATATATTAAGGATCTATTGATGTTCTTTATTGCTATGTATGAATAGTTCATTGTTAGATTTAGCGTTATTCGATGGTAATAATATATTGTTAATTTTGTAGAATTGTAAGGGTCATCTTCTGTTCTTTTGTTTAACTTGCTCTTAATGCTAAGTTGAACTTGATCGCCTCAAACTTATAAATTAGGGTTCTATAGCGCAAGCAAGAGTTTGGTTATGACCTGGAATCTCTATTAAACAATCTAAATAACCAGTAACAAATGAGAGTTGAATTGGAAGATTAGAGAACCCATCAAACGTGAAACCAGTACTGTTTAGAATGAGCATCGATCGATACCATCTGGTGGACATCGATCGATACTCAGTTGAGATGCGTCAGAATGATCTTTTAAACCTTAAGGTTTGTGTTTGAGAACGGTGCTTAATTAAAACCCTAGCAATCTATTAATTTGTAGTATTCAATCTTACCATAAGAAGTTCCCCTAAGTATAATCTCTTAATTTGATCCTCACAAACCAAATCAGTCTTGAAATCGTTTTTATTGTTATTATTATAATTCATCTAGCTTTAATTCGAAAGCAATAAGCCTATTGTGGAATCCTAGAGTCTCTGTGGATTCGATCCCTAAGTACTACACTGAACCTCTTATTTGAGAGAGTAAAAGTGGGAAATAAGGTTAATTTGAAAGTGAAATAAAGCCCCACATCAACAGGTCATCAAGCCTTTGTTATAAGTCATCCGTAATCATCTCTTGGGTTCTGTAAATTTCGTGTACCATGTTTTCAACTTCTTGAGTGCTGTAAGTTGATGAGTCTGGTCTGGCTCAACAAATGTTTGTTGCATACTCTTGCAAACAATATGAGTATATTCACGCATGTTGGCTCCCTCAAGAATCTAGGATGTCCTCCTTACACACATTAACGATTCTGCCATTCATGGCTTGTGCATTGCTGTACTCATCTCTGTAAACTCCATACTGATCTGGCTTCTCCCAATGAAATCTTCACCGATTGTTTCTGTCAAAAGCTTCGTATCCATATTTGGTGAGACCGTCGATCGATGGTTGACGTATCTTGTCGATCGATGGTGGATCTATGGTCTTGTTTAACCGGGTGAAGCCTCTAGATTTCCAGAACTCAAATGTATCGTGCTCAAATGCTTCTTCTGGGTAAAGCTCTATGTGATCTGGGTTGGTATGCTCTGATGCCAAATCAGAGTATTTTTGTCCGGTTGTAGACAATGTCTTCTGGACAATCTCTTCATTCTCATTTGTGCCGTGAGTATCGGTCAGTGGTTGAAGTTTGGAATCAACTGATTGTTGTATGCTGAGACCGTCGATCGGACTGTTGAGGATGTGTATCGATCGATGTTACACCCACACTCTTTCTTTAGTTTGGAATCAAAGAAGCATGTATCAATAAGACCTGCTTATTCCATGGAAAAACCAGGGTACTCTATAAGTTCTTCTGCCCTATCTTCCTCGTCATATTCTTCGTCAGACGGATCATATCCTAAATCAGGATAGTGAATGTCGATCGATACTGAAGATGTGGGTGTCAACTGATTGTTGAATTGTGACACTATCGACCGATTCTCTGGTTGGGTGTCGATCGCTGCTCCATCATCTGACTCCTCCTTGTGCTCATAGTCGGCAGAAACATGTAGCATTCAATCCTAGGTCATCACCCAATTCTATCGGAGTATCCTTGTTCTTGGACTTTAACAGGTTTATAAAAATTATTTGAATTTATTAAGGATAAATACAACCTGTTTTTCTTCATGTCGCAGATAGTTCCCACTGTGGCCATGAACGCCCTTCCAAGGAGTAAGGAAGAGTTCCAGTCAATCTTGATATCCACCACATGGAAGTCTACTAGGACTAAGGCATTGCAAATCTGCATTGGACATCTCTTCCCATCACTCCTGAATTTGACCTTTGAACAGTCCACAAAAATGAATGAAACACTGGAAGGCTCCACTTTCAGGCTCAGCTTCTCTTCCATAGCTCTAGGCATGATGCTGACTGCTGATCCAGTATCACAGAGGGGGTTGGGATACTCTTGGCCTTTGACAAAAAATGGAATCACGAACTTCCCAGGTTCACTTTCTTCTTGAGAGTAATCCTCTGCTTCAACTTCTCTCTGAGGTCATTGAACATACGCTCTATGTCCTCATCTGTCTCCTTGATTCCCTGAAAAACATCCACAATATATTAGTATGGTATGCTTCATCAAATGGAGTGTCTAAGGGAATTTTTGAAACTCTTTTAGCGAATCCATCCATCTCTTTTTCAGTTTCTTCTCTGTGCAGATATTTAGAAATCTTCTGCTTCTTATGGAGTGTTTTCTGTTATCATTGGCTCAAGTGTAGCTGCATTCTGTTTTGGAGTCTCCCTACTCGGATGTCTTAAAATAAGCTTGCTTTCAGACTTGGTAGACCGAACTGGTTCTACTGCTTAAGACTGTCGATCGATGTTTGAAGACTCGCATGACTCTACAGATTTTGAGGGTTCCGTCGATCGATTATCATCAATGGGTGTCGACCAACACCAGTGTATACTCTGAAATCTCCCTATTGGAGTTGTTCTCTTTACCTTCTTGCCAAAAATCATCACCTTTATGAATTAGAATAATGGGGTCATAGGTAATTTACCTACCCCTCTGCCATCTTACAAGAAATCATTTCAATCTTTTATTATTATAGATGCTGAAGAGAGAGAGAGAGAGAGAGAGAGAGAGAGAAGAGAGAGAGAGAGAGAGAGAGAGAGAGAGAGAGAGAGAGAGAGAGAGACGAGAGGAACCAGAAACACAGACTTTTATCTTCCAGATTTGCAGGAGAAATCCGATTCAGTGAATATCAAGCCCAAGACAAGTAAATTAAGTTCAATTAGGTTGGAGGTCAGCTTCGGTTTCTTTAAAAATTCTCAGCAAGTGTGGATATAATAGTAAGGTGATCCACTTTGGTATCTCTAGTACACTCTGCAGCCAGTAAATCTAAGAAGTGTGCAAGAGAGTGGTTAGATAATAGGTAAAAATTGAAAACGATCATAATCCCCTTGTTGACTCTATAAAAAACTCAATAAAACCACATAAAAATAAAACTCGAAATAAACATAATACCAGTAATACCCCCCCCCCCCCCCCCAGACTTAAACAACATTGTCCCTAGTGTTATACAGTCCAAAATTGGCAAGAAAATAAATCATAAGTAAAATTTAATGATATAACCTATTTATTACCATTTTTAGACCATGTTATAGGATATATTATGTGTGTCTAGGCTATGTTTTAAGGTCTTTAAAGGTCTAGGAATGTTTTGGAAATATTATGAAAATACTTGGAGCTTTTAGAGCATTTAGAGAGAGAATAATCTGTAGTTGATCTTTGAGAGAGTCGAAGTACAAGATTGCCGTCGATCGACGGCAATATCCTGACATCGACGGACCTTACATGACCAAGATCGATCGATGCTGACCACTTGCCATCGATCCATGACCAATTCGCAGATAGTCGATTTTAAAGCCCAAGTTTAGAGACAAGACACAAGATTACAAGTTTACCCCTGGACGAATTTTGGCCTAGATTTTAGGGTTTTTATATTTGTACTTTATGTATGAGAAATAAAGGGAGAACACATACCTATGGAGACGTACGGTGCTAGTTTCTCGAGTATTCTATTTATGAAGATTGTATTGAAACCCTAGTGTTTTATCTATGAATTTTATTCAGATTATTATTCTTACTTTGATTATGTCTGAGTAGTAATCAACTAGGTTTAGGGTGTATTAATGGTATTGATGGATTAGCCAAACAATAGAACTGTTAGGATTATTGTTGACAAAAGCTCTTGCAGAAGCTTCTCCTCTGTCTCTAAGATCTGAATCACATAGCACTCTGAACTGGTAAAATGTTGTAGACCTCCTATGCAGGCACACTCTATACTCAACACTTCCCTAATGACATTGCGAAGGAACTAGTGACAAGAAATCTGCATCTACATTCTTTTTCTATTTTCTTCTCTCTTGCCCTTCCCCTAGACTTAGGATTTAAGTATCGGTCTGTTCTGAAATTCGGAGGGTGTCGCTCGATGCTTGATGGCTGAGTGTCGATCGACGATCATGTTGGTTATGCAGTGTCGCGATTTGAATCAGATTTTGGTGCTAGATCTTCAACAGCTCTATGCATAAAAAATTCAGTCAGAAACGCAGTCTTGACATCATTCCAGGTAGTAAGATATCCTGGTGGTAGGCATTTAAGTCAATCAACCACATTCCCAGAAAGAGGATATTTGAACAGCTTCCAGAGGATGTAGTCTTTGGTTCCTTCATTCTCCTGGATGCCAAACACAAAATCTTATAGTGTTTCAATATGGTCCATGGGATCTTCATGAGGAAGGCCATGAAAAGGGTGCTCATCCACATGAGAAGTATTGCAGGTCTTATTTGGCTGTCAACCCCTTGGATTTATGGAGGACAATTCGCAGA